>CAUYON010170104.1:0-14969 GCA_963573935.1 Arctocebus calabarensis
TTTTTTTTTTTTAATTGTTGGGGATTCATTGAGGGTACAAGAAACCATGTTACACTGGTTGCATTTGTTAGGAAAAGACCCTCTTACAATCGTGTTTTGCTCCCAAAAGGTGTGGCACACACCAAGACCCCAAGACAACAGGACTTCTAATAGGAACGTTCTGATACAATTTGAGTACCTGCCTTTGCCCATTCCTCCATAATTCAGTGTGACCTGTATTCAATTCCCACATAGGAAACCTATCATAACTCTTCACTCTTTCAACCAAATACCATATGTATCCTGACAGGTAGGATGAAGTGAGAAAAAACACAAAATGATCTCTATTCTGACCACATCCTGTTCAACTGATATACTATGAAACTTGTTGCTTTGTTGAGTACCACTGCAGCTCATGTATGGTCCTTGGGGAGTCTCTAGTGTGACACATAGTGCCATGCATAACAATCCCAAGGAAATGGTGCCTAGATATGAGAACATTGTGCCCTGACGCAGCTTTTACAGTAGAATTAATTCAATAGTTGCCATGAGGACTTCTTCCTTTAATCAAAACATCCAAATAGACCCCCTGAACCCAGTGAGTGGATTGGGAAGAACTATTGGTGGCTGGGTGGCTCGAGGTAGTTGCTGAAATAATTGAAGAAAACAAGTTTTAGTAAGAAAAATAAAGTATTTATTAAAACTGCACAGCAAGGTAGGCCCCATCCTGACTGCAGACATCCTGGAAAGTGCAGCTTCTGGTTTTTATACACAACTTCGAGCTGCTTCTTGGAAATTTCCCAGGGTCTTAATTATCTCTGTTCTCAAAACAGCCAACTTGCAGGGTCTTAATCAGCCTCATTCCCATAATAGCCCAGGTCAGCCCCACCCAGACCAGTCCGAAATAGCCTAACCATATCTGTCATTTACCCTGTTCATATCTAGCTACCCACCTAACAGAACCAAAATAAGCTCTAAATAACTTAAGCTAGTGGTATTAACACATGTTGGTAAGAATCCCCAGCAGGGAACAGATGGCATACAGAACTCAAGAGGAGCAACTGGAGGATGCTTAATGAAAGGGCCATTTACAGAGTTAATGCTATGTACAGAGTTAAACCAGAAAACAAGAAGTGGTGGTGAAACACCTGTACCTAATCAGGGAGCCATTATCACCCTTAGGCCTAAGCAGGGACTACAGGAGCCTAATGAGGTTTTCTGATACTGGAGACCACCTCCTACCTGATAGCCACCTATAATGCCTTCAGAGAGAAACCTAACCTACAACTCAGGGAGGGAGTAGGAAGAATTGAGTACTCAAACATCTTTCCCTCTACACTCCAAATTTCCAGCTGTTGTCTCTCTCTCTTTTTTTTTTTCAGCTGTTGTCTCTTATTGGCCAAAACCAACCTAAAACCAAGAGCAAGGATGGAATCTATCAAGTTCAGTTTCCTGGAGTAGAGTCCAGGCTAAAGAAGGATGGAGTGAATCTAACAGAAAAGGCTCAATTTTATCAAGAAGACATGGCAGTGCTAAATGTGTACATATCTAATAATATAGGTTTAATATACATAAAGCAAAAAACTAGTACAGTAAGTCCTCTCTTAACATGGTCAACCAATTCTTAAAAACTGGGACTTTAAGCAAAACATTATACTACAGATTCTTGAATAACATCCTTTCATTGTAACATTGATGAGAAAAAAAAAACTGGTTTCTTCATGTTGTTTTCCTTAAAGTTGCAGTTTTTAAGAACCAATAGTGATGATAAATTATTATATGGGATATATACTCAACAATTTTATTTTTTTATTTTTTAAGACAGTCTTACTCTGTCACCCTGACTAATATGCCCTGGCATCATCATAGCTCACAGCAACCTCTTCTTAGGCTCAAGCCATCCTCTTGCCTCAGTTTCCCAAGTAGGTGGGAGTACAGGTGCCTGTCATGACACTCAATTAGTTTTTCTATTTTTAGTAGAGATGGGGTTTCACTCTTGCTCAGACTAGTCTTGAACTCCTAACTTTGAGCAATCTACCTGCCTTGGCCTCCCAAAGTGCTAGGGTTACAGGTGTGAGCCACCACACCCAGCCTTCTGATCAACAATTTTAGTTAAAGACTTCAACACTCCTTCATCTGTAATTGATGGTACAATTGGACAGAAATTGTGTGTGTGTGTGTGTATACATATATACAAGACTCAAATAGTACTATGAACCAACTTGAGCTAATTTACATTAATAGGTAAGTCAGCCCAACAGTAGCAGAATACACACTATTAGCAAGTACACATGGAATATTCACTAAGACAGACCATATTTGGAGTCATAAAACAAATTGTATCAACTTTAAAAGGACTGAAATCACACAAACTGTGAAATCACTTTGGAATTTGGAATTAAACCAAAAATAACTAACAAATATCTGGAAATCTCTGAATATTTGAAAATGAAGTATCATACTTCTAGTTGACCTACAAATCAAAGAAGAAATGACTAAGAAAAATGGATAATATTTTGAATTAAATGAAAGCACAGTAAGATTCATCACATTAACTCCTCAAATTAGAAAAGAACAAGCTCAATTCAATAATTTAAACTTCCATCTTAAACTAGAAGACAAACCCCAACAAATTAAAATGAAAACAAGTAAAATGAAGGAAATAATAAAAATCAGAAATAAGTGGAAGGAAACAGAAGAGGAAATAAATTCAACCCAAAATTGGTTCTTTGAAAGATCAATATAATTAATAAACCCTCTAGCCAACCTAAATAAAATTACAACCCAATATTACAAACAAAGAGGCAGACAAATTGGCCAATAAAATCCAGCAATACATGAAAAGGATGATTTATGAAAAAGAAAACCACATTCATAAAAAAAAAAAAAAGAAAAGAAAACCACATTCATCTATGAATGCAAGGTTGGTTCACATTGCAAAAAGCAGTATAGTTCATTGTATCAAGCATTCTGTAAAAAGAAAAACTACATTTTTATCCCATTAGATGCTGAAAGATCACTTGAAAAATTCAGCACCCATTCATTACAAAAACTCTGTCTGAACTAAGAACAGAAGAAAATTTCCCTAACCTGATGTGTAATATCTATGACTAATTTGTTATTATAACAGCACGTTTAATCATGAAATGTTTTCTCCCTAAGATTGAGAAAAGACAATACTATCTGCCTTTTCCACTTCTTTCAACATTTTATATGTGGTAACTAGCCATTGCAATAAGATCTGAGAAAGAAATAAAAGTCACAACCAATCCAGAAAAAAAAAAGTAAAACTTTCTTCATTCTTAGATGATATTATTCATGTAGAAAATTATAAAGAATCTCCACAAACATCTACTAGAAATAACAGTGAATTAGGCAAGGTGGCTGGGTTCAATATAATATACAAACATTAATTGTATTTTTATGGGAAGGAATGAACAGTAGAAATTACAATTTTTTAAAATACCATTTAATGACATCAAAATACTTAAATTTAAAAAATATGAATTATTGCTGAGAAAAATTTCAGAATATCCAATTCAGTTGAATGATAAAGCATAATCATAAATTGAAAGGCTCAATATTATTAAGATTTCTTCCAAAATTTGTGTATGGATTCAGGGAATGCCAATCAAAATCCTAGTGGTTTCTCTTTTGTAGAAATGAACAAATACATTCTAAAATATGTATTTTGCAATTTAAAAATGCAAAGAGCACAGAATAAAACCAAAAAAACCTGAATAGAGAATAGTGTTGGAAGATTTCCAGTGTCTGATTTTAAGATTTACTATAAAAAAGGGTGGACTCTCTACAGGATGAAGAGTCTAGGAACAGGCTCACAGCTGATTTTGATGGGGCAGGTCAACTGATTTTGGCAAAAGTAATTTAACCATAGTCTCTTCAACAAATGGTGCTGAAACTATTGGATACTGACATTCTTAAAAATGAACTCTGGCCTTTACCTCACATTACAAAATTTATCTCAGTATGGATCATAGACCCAAATGTTAGTACGAAAACTACAAAATGTTCAGATACTCAGATTGACAGTAAACAGGGAAATGTCAGCAAACAAAGCCAAGAAGTAAGGCTAGTCCTCAGGAGGAAAACCAAGTGCTTGTGGTGTAGAGTGATGTCTGCCATGAAATCCAAGAGGTGTATTTTATGAAAGAATGAGTAATCTATATCAAATGATGTTGATAGGCGTAATAATAAAGGAAAACAAATTAAGCATTGAATTTGACAAGATGTAGATCATTACTAATGTTGATAAATGTCACTTTCGTTAAGTAATTGGAGGAAAACATCTGATTGGAATGGGTGCATAGAAAATGGGAGGTGAGTCAGCAAAAATAGAAGCCTTACTCAGGAATTTAATTTTTTTTTTTTTTTTTTGAGACAGAGTTGTACTCTGTTGCCCTGGCCAAAGTGCCTAGCTTACAACAACCTCAAATTCCTGATCTCAAGCAATCCTCCTGGCTCAGTCTCACAAGTAGCTGGGACTATAGGTGCCTGCCATGATTTTTCGGTTTGTAGTAGAGATGGAGTCTTGCTTTGCTCAAGCTGATCTCAAACTCCAATTGCAAGCTATCCTCCCTCCTTGGCCTTCCAGAGTGCTGGGATTACAGGCATGAGCCACGGCTCCCCAGCCCCCAAGAATTTAATTTAAAATAAACTATAAAAGTAGGAATCAAGGGTGGTGCCTGTGGCTCAGTGAGTAGGGCACCGGCCCCATATACCAAGGGTGGCAGATTCAAGCCCGGCCCTAGCAAAACTGCAAAAACAACAACAACAACAACAACAAAATAGCCAGGCGTTATGGCCGGCGCATGTGGTCCCAGCTACTCAGGAGGCTGAGGCAAGAGAATCACTTAAGCCCAGGAACTGGAGGTTGCTGTGAGCTGTGTGATGTCACAGCAGTCTACCGAGGGCGATAAAGTGAGACTCTGTCTCTATTAAAAAAAAAAAAGGAAATTTCAGGCAGCGCCTGTGACTCAAGCGGCCTAAGGCACCAGCCACATAACACCTGAGCTGGTGGGTTTGAATCCATCCTGGGCCCACCAAACAACAATGATGGTTACAACCAAAAAATATCCAGGTGCTGTCGCGGGTGCCTGTAGTCCCAGCTACTTAGGAGGCAGAGGCAGGAGAATTGCTTGAGCCCAGGAATTGGAGGTTGCTGTGAGCTGTGACAGCTTGAGGCTCTGTCTCAAAAAAAAAAAAAAAAAAAAAATTAAAAGAAAAAAACAGAATTTCAGATAAACATTTTCTCCAGTTAGCAAAGGTCATTCATTGATGACCAAGATGATATATGTGAATCATTTGAAGAGTATGCAGGTGTTATAGAACTGTTAATTGGAGAAAACAGTGAAAGTTTTACATGACATCACACTCAAATTAGCATTTCAGCCTCACCTTGTTGATATCACCAAGGCACCTAAAGAACTACAGATGGAATTGATTGAACTCTCAGTAGCGACATTTTATTTATTTATTTATTTTTATTTTTATTTTTTTTGCAGTTTTTGACCGGGGCTGCGCTTGAACCCGCCACCTCCAGCATATGGGGCTGGTGCCTCACTCCTTTGAGCCACAGGCACCTCCCAGTAGCGACATTTTAAAATCATTTTTTGGCGGGACACAATGGCTTACGCCTGTAATCCCAGCACTTGGGAGGCTGAGGCAGGTGGATTGTCTGAGCTCACAGGTTCAAGACTACCCTGAGCCAGAGCGAGACACCGTCTCTAAACAAACAAAAAAAATAGCCGGGCATTGTAGTGAAGCCTGTAGTCCCAGCTAATTGGGAAGCTGAGGCAAGAGGATCACTTGAACCCAAGAGTTTGAGGTTGCTATGAGCTAAGACTCTACAGCACTCTACCAAGGGTGACCAAGTGAGACTCTGTCTCAAAAAAAAAAATGAATAAATAAAATCATTGTTTGATGCTAAGAAAGATCCAATTGGAATATGGAAAAATGCAGTAGAATATCTATGCCTTTGAGAACATGTCAGAACAATGCTTTCTTGCTTTTCAACCACTTATTGCTATGTATCTACATTCTCCTACCTAACAAAGAGCAAGACACCCTTAAGGTCACAAATGACTAATGCCATCTAGAGGATCAACTGAAACTGCAGACCTCCATGCTGCAACCACATAATTCAAATACTTCCCAGCAAAAAACAGACACAATCTAGTCATTAAAAGGTCAGTTGACTTTAAAATAAACAGTTTTCATTTTTTGAAATGATTAAGTACATAGCAGTTAGATTTTTAGAAAATAATGTACATTTGTAAGTATAGCTAATTGGAGTTTCTTGAATGCGGCCTTATCTGATTATAGCTAAATTAATGCAGCCTTCCAACATGAAAAGTTCCCCTAGCTGTGTCCTATTCTTTCTCCAGGGCTGAGGAAGCTCCCAAGTGTGACTGAACTTATTGTGTGATGGGGTAAGAGACCCAGGGAAGTATGGGCACTCTCCCTGTCATGAGATGGGAATTTAAGCTTTTTGATATAAAAAGACATGTGACTTATGTGGTTAAGAACAGGGAGCCTGGGCCGGATGTTTGGGTTCAAATCCCAACTTCTATATACACCAGCTGTGTGATGCTAGACAATTTATATAATTTCTCTGTGCCTTATTTTCTTTTCTTTTTTTTGAGACAGAGCCTCAAGCTTTCACCCTGGATAGAGTGCTGTGGCATCACAGCTCACAGCAACCTCCAATTCCTGGGCTCAAGCGAGTCTCTTGCCTCCACCTCCCAAGTAGCTGGGACCACAGGCGCTCGCCACAACGCCCGGCCATTTTTTTTTTGGTTGCAGCCGTCATTGTTTGGCAGGCCCGGGCTGGATTCGAACCTGCCAGCTCAGATGTACATGGCTGGCGCCTTAGCCCATTGAGCCATGGCCGCCGAGCCCCTAAAATTTAACTTTCTAGATACATGGCCAATTTAGGGCAACATTGGGTCTACTTAGTGCCACGTGAAACAACCCACTATCACTGGTAATTCATCACAATACAATGTGCTTCATTTTAACCTGCTATAATCCCAAGTTAATTTTGGTGGGAGGTGCCTGTAGCTAAGTGGGTAGGGTGCTGGCCACATACACCGAGGCTGGCAGGTTTGAACCCAATCCGGGTCAGCTAAAATCAACAATGACAACTGCAACAACAACAACAAAATAGCCAGGTGTTGTGCAGGCACCTATCGTCCCAGCTACTTGGGAGGCTGAGGCAAGAGAATCGCTTAAGCCCAAGAGTTTGAGGTTGCTGTGAGCTGTGATGCCACAGCACCTACTGAGGGCAACAAAGTAAGACTCTGTCTTTCAAAAAAAAAAAAAAGCCACACATTGTGGCTGATGCCTATAGTCCCAGCTACTTGGGAGGCTGGGGCAAGAGGATCACTTGAGCCCAAGAGCTTGAGGTTGCTGTGAGCTATGACTATGACGCCACGACACTCTACCAAGGTCAACAAAGTGAGACTCTGTCTCAAAAAAACAAACCAAAAAAACCCAACAAACCCAAAACAAAATACACCAAAATTTTTCTGTAGGGACAGGATCTTGCTATGTTGCCCAGACTGGTTTTTTAACTCCTGGCCTCAAGTGATCCTCCCACTTTGGCCTCCCAAAGTGCTGGGTTTACAAGCATGAGCCACTGCACCTGGCATGGAATCATTTTTAAATATGAGTACACTTATTACTTTGATAAAAATTGACCAAAACGCCATCAATAGGCCTTTAACTCTGTACTTTTGTATTCTTTCTCCCAGTTTTGATGACCAATAAAATGGTGCTAATTAGCCCATTTTAAAATATTTCCCCTTTAGGTATAAATGATTCAAAATAAAAATGATAAAAAGACAAATATTTCCCTGACTTTTTATTATCAAAACTTCAAACCCACAGAATTGGAAAGAGTAATCATAAAATATTAATGCTGCCTTTACAATTAAGGACTTTTATTTTCCTATAAGAACATCTTCCCAGAAGACTCAGACCCAAGTAACATTGGAAACCCACACAAGGATTTTTGATCAAATAAAACTCGGTGGCCTCTGCTCTACTTTAATAGCCAGATACCTTCTCTTTCCACGGTTACAAGAGAATCAGCCTCATCATTAATGAGAGGAGCAGTCTGTGCTCAGAAGTCTGTACAATGACCTTTTGTAGTGTTTTCACACATCTTTTTAGCAATACAACACTGCAAGGTAGACAGAACAGGATTTATTCCCATTTTACAGATGAAGAAACAAACTCAGAGAGGTAGGTCAAGTGATCTACTATGCTTCACTACAGGTCTCAATTCAATAAATTCATTGAAATTGAAACTGAAGATTTCTGACTTTAGTAACTCAACATTATGGTCATTTCCTTTCTTCAATAAACAATAGGAGTAATGCCAGAGCTGCTTCTCAAAACTGGTATGCAAAGGAACAGCTTTTTAGTCTCATTCTTCTGAGAATCAGAAGGTAAATATTCACCAGGACTCGTGTACAGAGCATTATCAGTCAGAATCTGTTAACAGGAACATGAAACCACAGTGGAGACTGGGAGTAAGGGAAAGATACATAGAGAAGATACCAACATTTCTATTGACTGCCCCTGATTTGAGTTCAACATTTATTGAGTGCTTACTCTGTCTCAGGTACTGTGTTTAGAACACAGAGCAAGTAAGACATTCGAGGAGTCTGCCCTTGTGGAGCTCACATTCCAGTGGGAAAGAAGCTGCCAATGAGAGATGGAGATGGCATCTGACCCACGTTAGTGTTTTATTTGGTCCATAGGGTGCTTAATTTAAAAAAATTGTTGCCAACTTCTAACTTTTCTAAAACAGGCAACTTCTGCTGGATTCCCTGAATAATTAGCAACCATCCCCCACCCCACACCCACGACAAAAGCCCTCCAGCTCCCTTCAGTCCCCACAATTTCCTACTGTCTAACACCCAGATGACTGTAGTCCAATTCACACACTATATTACCCACTTGACCTCCATAAGCGTTTAAGCTGAAACTCCTAAAGCAAACAAATATCCAAATAAGACAACATCAGATAGCACTAAGTAATATAAACCTAAAAAGCTAATGTGATGGATATGATTATGACTGGTGGAAAGGGCTACTTCAGATTGGGCGGTCAGAGAGGATCTCTCTCTGAAGGGTAATCGCAAATGAGAATTGGATTATGACTTACCTGACAAGTCTGCCAACAAAAGAGAAAAATGGTTCCAAGCATAGGGAACAGAATGGCTTGTTCAGTGTAGCAATGTTGGGGTAGTTGTGATGGCAGTAGAACGATCACAGAAGAAGGAAGAAGCCATATTACATAGGACCTTGCAAGCCATGGTAATAATTTTGAATTTTATCCCAAGTGTGATGGGAAGCCTTTGGAGTTTTAACTAGGGAATAATGTGATCTGGTTTACGTTCTCAAAAAAATCACTCTGCTACATAGAAAAGTAATTTAATGAGGCAACAGAAGAAGCAGGGACACCAATTAGGAAGTGATATCATAGTGGTCCAGTAGGTGACAGTAGTTGGGACCAGGAGGATAACAGAAAAGATGGTGGCAAAAAGCAGCAGAGTAGGAATGTAACGTGAAGCATAATCAAAAGAATGTTCTAATGAGTGGATGGCAGCAGCAGCGGCAGGACAGAGGAAGTAATGAAAGGGGAGAATGAAGGATAACTCCAAGGTTGTGCCTTGTTGATTTATAGACTGGAGATAACCGGGGGAAGTACCAGTTATAGTGAGACTCATAAGACTTTCAGATGAAAACATTTTGCCCAGACTCAAGTCTTCCTAGATTCCTCATTTCGTGTACTTCCCACATCCATGCAGTCCTCAAATTCCAACATTCAAACTTCTAAACACCTAATCTCTTATCAAATCTATCCCTTCAACTTCATACCCATGGCCTCTGTCCTGATTCAGTCCTCTCTGCTTTGACTTTTACAACAGTCTACCGCAGCTATGAATAACTAACAAAAAGCACTTAACAGACATGTCTGATCTCTCTCTTCCACCAGCCATCTTTGATGGCAGAAACCTTGTCTTATTCATATTTATCTCCAGGCCTAGTGCTATGCTGGGCACAGAGTTAGCACTCAACTATCTCACAAACTGAAAGAAAGGTGTCCTCAAAAAGGAAAAACCTCCTGAAAAGAGGAGCCCCACCTTGGGAATCTATGATTCCTCAACACAACTTAAAGCGGAACCATATAAAACCTATGATCAACTCCCAGAAAACTTTGCCTTCCCAAGGAATGTCTTTCTAATTTAGGTTCAAACCACACTGATTCCTACTTTTACCTAGTAGTTAATGACAATGGACAATATTACTATCCTTTTCCGCTTTTCTTCCAAAACTAGAGACTTGATACTCTCTTAGCTTCCCACCTTTTTACAAGAAGGTCACGGGATTATTCTCTATTTTACAAATAAGAAAACTGAGGCTCAGAGTGAAATCTCTTACTTACTTTTTTAATGGAGTTAGGAGCCTTGACTAGATTAAAACTAGCCTTCCCCTGACCCCAGACCACAGTTCTGTAATTAGAAGACACCCCAATCACCCACCCTTGTAAAACTGCTTAGTAATCTAGGTGTTCCCTTGGTTTTGCCTCCATACTTATAAACTTTTAAGGCATCAGGTAGTCAAAAACCGTGTTCTGTCTTCTCTCTACCACTCTCCTGGGTTCTGGGTGAGCAGATTCCATCCCTTGGGCCCAGGAAAAAAGAAGCACCTTAGTAGTCTGGAAGGAGTCACAACCAGCAAGAAGAGAGAGAGAGGGGGAACTAAATAGGCAAAAATAGTTTCAATGGGAAAAGGAGGAGGGGCCACCAAAAAGAAAATAAGATGACTCCTTTCCAGCTGGAAGTACCTGGGAAAGACTAGTAGCAGCAACAGGGGGAGCAGGTAAACAATCCCTCCTGTCACTCCTTCCTAGTCATTTCTTTAGGGTACCTAGGCTCTTCAGGGTCTCCTGGGCCTGTTTTAGCTGCTGCTGTAGCCTTTGGCGGGTGCTGTCATTGGAGGCCCGCTTCAGGTGGCTCTGCATTTCCTCTACCATGGCCCGGTGGCCAGGGGTATTGTAGAAGATCCGTACTGCCCGGTCGCCACAGGAGGCCAGAAACCGGCCAGTGATGTCAAAGGACAAGTTGGTGATACACTCCCCATGGACCCGCTCAAAGCATTCCTCCTTCTCACCCCGCCGGGTATTATAGACATGAATACTGCTGCCAATGGCCAAGGCTAAGACCTGGGCATCAGGGGAGAGTGCTAGGTGGCACAGCATGGTGCCTGCCTCTTCGAAGTGGCCTGTCCTCAGCAAGTAGGGGTCCTGCTGTTTCTTGTATTCCACATCTATGTCCCATAGTTTCCATGTACCATCCTTGGAGATAGAGGCCATCCTGTAGCATGGAAAATCACAGTTCAAGCCCCAATTCACCCTGGTGGGGAGCATACTGGGACAGCTCAAGGGGCTCCAGCTAAGAACCCAAGTATACTTCCTGCTGAGGTCAGGCACCCCACCCACTTCAGAGCTATAGCACACATGGAGAAGGACCCTGCTTGCCAAGAGAGGCCAAGAGTCACTGTTAAGACATCAGAGTGCATTCACTCACCTCCGGGAGTCATTGGAGAATGCAAAGGAGTAGACAGCTGCAGAGTGGCCCTTCAGTTCGAAGGCTCGCGCAACCTCCTGGAAGTCCCCCTTCTTCCCAAAGCAGACTTCCCAAACTTTCACATCTGGGGTGAAGCCACATGAGGCCACAAACCTGCCATTCAACCCAAGTTCCTTTAAAACTTAATGTTAAGAGCATCCTGTTCCTGCAAACCCCCTAAATCTCTTTCCTGCCAAAGTTAATAATGTCATATCTGAATAACACTGATCCTTTAAAAAGTGTTTTTAGGCTAGACAATGTGGTTCATGCAGGTAATCCCAGCACTTTGAGAGGCTGAGGCAGGAGGACTGCTTGAGCCCAGGAGTTTGAGATTGCAGTGAGCTATAATGACATCACTACACGATAGCCCAGGCAACAGAGGCAGACCTTATCTCAAAAATAAAAAATTCTTGGGCTGGGCGCAGTGGCTCACACCTATAATCCCAGTACTTGGGAAGCTGAGGTGGGTAGATTGCCTGAGCTTACAGGTTCGAGACCAGTCTGAGCCAGAGCAAGACCTCCTGTCTAAAAATAGCCAGGCGCCTATGGTCCCAGCTACTTGGGAGGCTGAGGCAAGAGAACCGTTTAAGCCCAAGAGTTTGAGGTTGCTGTGAGCTGCATTGCCACAGCACTCTACCGAGGGAAAGAAAGCCGAGACTGTCTCAAAAAAAATAAATAAATAAAAAATAACACTAATAATAATTCCTTTATATATGTGAACTCAGTTTATCCTTATAGCCTTGTTCTATGATTTGTTGTACTCCCGGCCCCAACTTTTTTTTTTGTTGTTGTTGTTGTTGTTGTTGTTTTTGAGCCAGAGCCTCAATCTGTCACCCTGGATATAGAGTGCCGTGGCATCACAGCTCACAGCAACCTCCAATTCCTGGGCTCAAGTGAGTCTCCTGCCTCTGCTTCCCAAAGTGCTGGGACTATAGGCACCCGCCACAACGCCCGGCCATTTTTTTTTTTTTTTTTGGTGGCAGCCGTCATTGTTGTTTGGTGGGCCAGGCTGGATTCGAACCCACCAGCTCAAGTGTACATGGCTGCACCTTAGCCCATTAAGCCACAGATGCCGAGCCAAGAGACAGGGTCTTGGTCTTGCTCAGGCTGGTCTTGAACTCCTAAGCTGAAGCAATCCACCTGCCTTGGTCTCCCAGAGTGCTAGGATTATAGGAGTGAGCCACTACACCTGGCCCCACCCTTTTTTTTTGTAGAGACAGAGTCTCACTTTATTGCCTTCAGTGGAGTGCCATGGCATCACATAGCTCACAGCAACCTCCAACTCCTGGGCTTAGGCGATTCTCTTGCCTGGGACTACAGGCGCCCACCACAATGCCCGGCTATTTTTCTGTTATGCAGTTCACCGAAGCCGGGTTTGAACCCTCCACCTTCGGTATATGGGGCCCGCGCCCTACTCAATGAGCCACAGGCACCGCCTCCCACCTTTTTTTTTTTTTGCAGTTTTTGGCCAGAGGTGGGTTTGAAACCCCCCCCCCCAGCATATGGGGCCAGCGCCCTACTCCTTTGAGCCACAGGTGCTGCCAGTGGCCCCACCTTTTAAAAACTACAGACGAAGAGGAAGAGCAAGGACATGGTGATGGGCACCTGTAGTCTCAGGTACTCTGGAGGTTCTGGAGGTAGGAGGATCCTTGGAGCCCAAGAGTTCAATGACCATCTCTGTGAACAGCCACAGCCCAAGAGTGTGCTATGATCATGTCTGTGAATAGTCACAGCCTGGCAGCACAGTAAGACTCTAGTCTCTAAAACAAAAACAAACTAAAGATGAAGAACCAGCAACTAAAGATTGGGGATGTTGTGCGTGAAATTCCATTGCCACAAGTAGGAGAGCTGGGACTTGAATCCAGGGCTCCTGACTCTACCATGTACTTTCTTCCCACTCTGTCAGGCTGGGCTCTCTGTTCTTTGTCCCCAAGCCCCTTTCCCCATCTCACATGCCAAACCCTCTCCTTCCTCACCTGCTACAAGGGGATATAGCAGCATGTGTATTGCTCATCTGGTTTGTGTTGATGGTAGATAGCACCTGACCTTTCAGATTCCAGATGAGGATAGTGGTGTCACTGGAGACAGTCATGATGAACTTTCCTGAGGGGGTAGGGAGTGATGTGAGCCAAAGGCAATGACCTGACCAATTGCCACTTTCCCAAGAAATACTTAGGTTTCTGCTGCCCAAAATATCTCTGCTTCCCTCCCAGTCCAAGGGTTGCCACAGATAAGGACTTGTTGAAGGTTGCAGCTCTTCCTTGCCTCCCCAGGAACTTGGTGTAGTTTCTGGACTCTATAGGAACAGAGCCAGGCTGTTTAGAGCCAGAGGCCCCCTTGTCACACTGAGACTGAACAAATCTCTCAGGTACCATCAACTCATTCAGGAAATGTAACTGGATTATTTCTTTATGCCTTGGGCAAGCTCTACCCTCTGAAAGCTGCTTACCTGTGCTAGCAATGCCAATGTTGATAACAGGTGCCTTGTGTTTTTTAGGGAAGTCCTCTGGAGTAGCTGTAAAGGTATAGCCCCCATCTTCTCGCTTGGTCATTTTGAAGACACGGAGGGTTTCTCCACTGGCCAGCCAGACAATGAAGGCTCTAGAGACAGGTAGCAAACAAGTCATTCCTTTATCTGGACATTAAGGCCTATGTGCCTTTTTTTTTTTTTTTAATAGAGACAGAATCTTTGTTGCTCTCGGTAGAGTACTGTGGCATCACAGCTCATAGAATCTCCAGCTCTTAGGCTTAGGCAATTGTCTTGCCTCAGCCTCCTGAGGAGCTGGGACCACAAGTGCCTGTCCCAACACATGGCTATTTTTTTGTTGCAGTTTGGCCGGGGCTGGGTTCGAACACGCCACCTTTGGTATATGGGGCCAGCGCCCTACTCACTGAGCCATAGGCACCACCTAATGCCTATGTGTTCTAAGTCCTGTGCTAGGTTCTGAGAAAAATCAAGATCTCCCCGTATACCCTACAGTCTAGCCTTACAACTTCATTCCTTGGTTCAAAATCTTGCAAGCCTCCTCGAAAGATAGGTTTCCTTTGGCCCAGCAGGTGGCTCACTCCTGTAATCCTAGGACTCTGAGGCAAGTGGATTGTCTGAGCTCAGGCGTTCAAGACCAGCCTGAGCTAGAGCAAGACCCCAAAAAACTAACTGGGCCTGTTGTGGTGGGCACCTATAGTCCCAGCTACTTGGGAGGCTGAGGAAGAAGATTAGTTGAACCCAGGAGTTTGAAGTTGCTGTGAGCTGTGATGCAACAGGGTGATAGATTGAGAATCTGTCTCAAAAAAAAAAAAAAAAAAAAAAAAAAAAAGGCACACCACCTT
>CAUYON010170106.1:0-17716 GCA_963573935.1 Arctocebus calabarensis
ATTAATGTCTTTATATAGTGATCAAGGAAATGCCATGAAGGATATCTGTATCAGTATGATCAAAATATTTCTGAATGTATATGAATCGTGCCCTGTGATTGCACCAATGTACATAATTATGATTCAATAAAATTATTAAAAAAAAAAACTCAAATAGATTCAAAAAGTGGGGAGGAGCGAGTTCAGTAAACTCTTACTCAATGGGTACCAGTCTAAGCATAGGTATATGGCACACTTCCTGGGTAAAGGACAACTACATTTTGGACTTTACCTTACAAATGCACTCAATGTAACCTAATCATATGTGCCCACATATTAATATGAAATTTTAAAATACCCCAGAGATATCGGTATGATAATTGTATTAGTGAAATTTTATGAAATGTTAACATTTTTACTTGGAGGTACTCTAACTGTAGTATTAACACCTGTTCCTAAACAAGATTAGATATTGCCAATCCTAAGAGTATTTAAATGATCTAAAGATCTCTTTCTGTCTTTTATTTCACTGTTTCTGCCCACACCTAGAAAAGTTAAATACTAAGTGTCAAATAATCAATCTAATTTTTACTATATACAAGACACATAATAAAATTTAATTTAAATAATATTTCTATGCTTCCACATGACTTCTATGAGCATATTTTCAACTACCCGCAAAAGTTCAGTTAAGCCATTTTTGATCCTTTATATAGAAATTATTATAGAGTCCATTTCATGTTATTAAATTGTATGAAAAAAAATCTACATTTCTCTAGTTGATGAATCTCATCTTTGAGTTTCATTTTATTAAACCATAATTATTAGATGCTCTAATATTCATACAGGAAGAGCCTGTATCACACTTTGAGCTTGAAACTAAGTGGTACGAGGATGAAGTGTGATGGGAGAGGAAAACTAAAATAGCTGGAGGAGTTCCTTTTCCAAAGTATTGAGCTATTTAATACCAAAAGCTATAGGTGTGAAATTTAAGTTTGAATATAGATGCTTTATCATGTGTTAAGTATGGTAAGTCATCCTTTAATGAATATCATCACTACAGATGTAGAGACTACACAATGATATTTTTCAGGGAAGGAAACAGACCTTAACCGGCTTAAAGACAATTAAAGCATGGACAAGTGGGAATTTATAACCAAGGAGCAGGACTAGGGTGCATGGATAAAATATTATTAAGAGGTAACATCAAAGAGCAAAGGGGATTCAAGCTAAAGCTATGTAACAGAACTCTTGCTGAACAGAGCCACAAGCCAGTGTGTTCAGACATTAACTGGGGAGTAGTGGAGGATGAAACACCCTATCAATACCAATAGTAATCAGCAATTGAGGGTAGGAAGTTCTTGCTAAACTGATTTAGCATAGTTTTTGCTAAAACTGAGTTTTATAAGAAAGTAATAAAAGTGAAAAAGAGAAGGTTCAGGAACCAGAGTAAAATTTGGTAAAGAAAAGAATCTCTGTTACATGCAAATTAAAGTTGATTTTCTGAAACATCTGAAACTTGGCTTTTAAATCTTCAAAATAGTCTATTCCATGCATTAAAATTTGCCTGAAAATATAGTATGTTCTTTTCTTTTCCTATTTGAAGTGAATAGTATCTGAAGATGCTTCATGTTATCCCTTATTTAGAACGGGATTCTTTACACCATTTGGATACCTTCCATGTGTCTAGTACGGTAAAAAATTTTTTCATTATTAGATACAAATAAGTCACAGCAATTGCCTAGTCATGTCCCTCGACAAATTGTTTCTAGATCCATGTGGAACTACCAATAGTTCATGGGTAGTTAAAAAAAAAAAGTAGTGTAAAGAAGTAAAAAAATGAATACTAAAATCCTTTCATCTGCTCATCAGTTAACATGTAATAGCTCATATTAAGTGAATATGCTACTCTGTACACTGAAAACATACACGTCACTAAGAATGCTAGAATTTTAGCCTAAAAGAATTTACATGCTTTATATAAAGACGGATCTTAATCATCAATACATAAACAAATAAGATAATTTCTTGTTCTGAATGCTGAGAACCAGAATCTAAGGAAATGTAATTGAGAATAGCTGGTGAGAGATTTCTCCTTTAACTGATGTTGTCAGGAAGATAAAACCGTAAATGATGACAGGGAAGCAGCAGTGAAAACATCCTCTAAAACAGCGGCTCTCCACCTGGGGGTCGCGACCCCCAGGAACTGTATTAAAGGGTCGCGGCATTAGGAGGGTTGAGAACCACTGCTCTAAAATAATGTTCCTAGCAAAAGAAATAAAACAGAAAGAGATCTAGTTACAGAATGGCTAAAGCAGGATAAAAGGCCAAAGCATTATGAAGACCTCGGCATTATCAGAGCGTCTTGCACCTTGAGTTCATTTTATAGTTGTCATGACTTCTAGGTTACATTTATCCATAAAAATGAGTTTTATGAACTCAAATTAAACTTACAGCTGAGTGGGAAACAAAATGACATCCAGTAAAAGCTCCATCAGTTTGGAAAGCTCCATAACCACATTCTGGAATGTGCAGGACTTAAAGCAAATTCTGTTTGTGGAAGAACAGAAACAACCCCTTTACCCCCTTTTAATGAAGTTCTGGCATTTAAAGGAGATGCAGAACGTTTTGCGATTCTTGCTGTAAAGCATACACAGGATGTTAGGAAGGACCTCTAATGTAATGCTTACCGTCTGTACATAACCCTGTCACTTCACGGGCCTTCTTTGCACAACAATCCTGTGAAACCAATATTGTTTTACTTGTTTAGTAAGAAAAGAAGCTGGTTCACTGAGGGAACATGACCAAGGTAATAGCTCTTCCAAAGAGTAGGACATTCTTTCATTACTTGTGTGTGGGTCTTTAAAATGCATAACCAGTCACTGTCTTAATGTTATTTTAAAGTAACAAAACAAAATAAAAATATACCCTTTATTTAAATCTATGTTTAGAGAGGTTTAGAATCTCAACCATATCTTTATTATAAAGGCAGACAGGCAAATGTGAATATTTTATAAACCTTAATGGCCTGAATATAGCACAAAGCATGTCAAATAAGTATTTAATACACTCAATGGATATACAAACAAAACTGAATAAACAGCCATAGTGATATAATAAATTATATCTGTTCATATTTAATGACAAACACTGGAATTTGAAATTGCTAATTAATGACATTAGCGAATGTCAATACAGCAATATTTTAATGACTCCAAGATAATCCCACAGCAATCAATTTAGATCAGAGCGAGTTTATTGTAAAGTGCCAAAGGTGGAAAAAATGCTTCCTTTGCAGGATAAAACAAAATTTTCTCAAATGAATAATGCCTAGTCAAAATTTAAGCAGATAATTACTTCATTTGCATTTATTAAGGAAATATAACTACTTGGAGGGAAGCACTTTGGGAAATAATCTTAGATTTAAGAGTCATACAGTTTCACCTTATCTTCTAAATATACAGACTATATAAATGGCCATAAGAAATCAGAAAAGCAACAATAATACCGAAGTTTTGTGAAATTTGTATGACAGAAGGGAGGTACCAATTTTATAGCTGGTACTTGTTGAAATAGAACCAAATCTTTTGTAAGGGAAGTACTTGGTCTAGTGAATTAAATGAGAAGCTATGCTTCAGTGCCTATACTTTGTGTCTGGATTTCCTAGAAACAGGGGAATAGTGTCTGTTTTTATTTTTGCATCTCCACATACAGGTTAAAAAAAATAAAATCTAAATTACCCCAAAAGCCACAATCTGTGAAACATTTTTTTAAAATCTTATTTCAGCAGCAGCTGAATGTAATTTACTTTCTTCATGATATATCAAGTAAAATGACATGAACAGTTAGACAAAGTCAAATATCCTCTTTTACTTTGAAGAACTGGGTGTAATCTATACAACGGGTGTCTTTGAGACCAGGGTGCCAGCTGTAGGAAATTCCTAGGAACAACAAACACCTGAAAACAAAGCTAACAATCATATGATGGGGGTTCTGAGCTAGACTGAGAAATGAGTTAGTATTCAAATCAGCCATAGATACATTTATATAATGTTGTGGGCAACAAATGAGCCAACAGCAAATAGTTAAGCTAAAAAAGATCAAGAATTAGGAAAAAATGAAGGCAAAATGTAATAGGTTGCAGACAACCAACAATACTTTGCAGCTCTTCCTCTTTGAAGAAAATCTGTCAGTTTACCCTTCGAATAAAGTCCAGCTTTGTTCTTCAGTTTGACTAGTGGAATACATCTTAAGTGACATCGTGTCAGTTGTAAGAACACACTTCAAAGGGTCTTGCAAATCTTGCTCTTTTCCATTTATAATTCTGCTGCTATGTAAACCAACTGCAATAGCCTGAGTCTGTGATACAGCCCAGACACTCCCATCACTTCAGTAGAAAGCCTGCCATGGCCTGCCATGAGAAAGAGACCATTCTCGGAAAGGCCAGACTGTCACTTGTCTGAAGATGAGCAAGTGCAGTGGCAGACGTTGGCCCAGCCCATTCATGACCAGGAAAACCCAAAAGCCAAACTGAAAGCCAGTGGTATCAATAGCCAACTAAATAAATTTCTTAAGAACAGTTAAGTTCAGGGTGGTATTTATGAAGCAAAAACAACCTGCTTGACTAAGTACTACAATTATTCATTACCTACCCTATCAACGTAAGATTGACCAACTTTAGTGAGGCTTCTCACCTCTCTAAACACCCCTCCGCTTGGCTTGCCTCTCAGCTTAGCAAGCACTAAAGCATTAAGGTTCAGAACATGTCCCCGAAAAACTGGTTCTAAGTAATAAAGACCGCAAAAACGTTTTTGTTGAACTATCCTGACCAGGCTGTCTGCTCATTCCCACTCCTTGACGTCAACGTTCTTGATATCTTGCTAACACTAATGTTTCTACCAAAAAAAAAAAAAAACCTTTCCTGTTTTATTTTCAGTTAGGGGCAAATTCTCAAGTCAACGTGTTGCCTCGGTCACAAAAGTGCTTTTGAAAAATACAATATCAATAATTTGGGGAAATAATTAGAAATATAAAAACAACAATATCTGGCGGCGCCTGTGGCTCAAAGGAGTAGGATGCTGGACTCATATAACCCAACCCAGGCCAAAAATTGAAAAAAAAAAAAAAAAAACCAACATCATGGAACCAAAAGAAAATAATAAAAATGCTGAGAACTAAAGACAGAAACTATCTTAAATGCAATTAGTGGAATGTAAATTTCTAATTTCTATCATCTTCACAGGAGCAAAGCAGTTACTTTTTCTCACATAACAATATTGTGACTTTTATTCCTATATACTCTATACACTAAATAAATTCATATTAAATAATTAAAATCTATTAATCATCATTAAACAATTATTTGTACTCAGTTAATTTGTGGGGCTTTAGAATAGTTTAGATTTATTGAGGGATCAATAAAACATGACACATAATAGCTGAGTAATTTATCTTTGGGGGACATTAAGAAACATAAATATTGAAACTTAATGACTTTAGCATGAGATTACATATGAATTTTTAAAAGATAACTTGTTATACACTCTGGATTCTCTTAAGATCCTGCAAGAATATTATCTTTTTTATTAAAGATCACTACTTTTTAATTCATCAGATTGGTAACGAATATAAAAATACATAATACATAGTGCTGGTAAGAGTGTAAGAATTAATATTTATATGTTTCTGGACATTTAACTATCCCATATTCTAAGAAGAACAATGTGATAAATATTATCAAGATGTAAACTTATGCTTGTCTTTTGTTATATCAATACCATTCCTACAAATTCATCCTAAAAATATACTGATGATTTATCACATGACTCATTTATTTTATTATTATTATCAGAAAAATATACTCAACCTAAAATTCCACAAATATGAGTTTAGATAAATGAATGCAGATTCTGTGCAGAGCCTACAAAACTGGAATCAAAATATAAGGAAACTGTATATTATTGACATGAGATAATCTAGAAGACATACTTTTTTTTTTTTTGAGACAGAGTCTCATACAGTTGTCCTGTGTAGAGTGCTGTGGCATCGTAGCTCACAACAACCTGTTGCCTCAGCCTCCCCAACTAGCTGGGACTTCAGGCACTCACCACAATGCCCCGCTACTTTTAGAGACGGAGTCTCGATCTCCTCAGGCTGATCTCAAACTCCTGAGCTCAAGGGATTCACTGGATTTGGCCTCCCAGAGTGGTAAGATTATAGGTGTGAGCCGCTGAGCCCAAACCAGGAATATATGCTTAATGAATAAAAGCGAGTTAGAGAAGGTAGCCCACCGTTAACAAATGCTCAGGTTTTATTTATTATATCCTGTAAAGCATAATACATTATACACAATATATAACAAAGTAAAAGTTTCTAAGCCAATTATATATTATACAGCCAATTATATTTTAAAATCATTAAAAAGCAAAAAAAAAATCTGTTTTATTTATCTTTATTTTAATCATTTCTGGAAATCCTCATTTATTGTACTGGTCCAAAGATATGTCTACTCTCACATACATTCTCTCTGAAGGACACATTTAATATTTATTTTAATAGAGGTATAGTCTAATACATTCTGTATTTTCTATTTTCATGGAAAGGCTTTATGTTTGGTAAATTAAAAAAATATTTTCATTAGGTAGACAATTTTAGAGTGGTTTTTATTCTTATTTGTATGATAAGTTTAACTTTATTGCAATTCTTCAGGGTTTTTTTTTTTTCTTTTGCATGTAATACATCTTATTCTTCACCAGTCTTCAGGATTTTCTTTTTATCTTTGGCATTTAGCAATTTAAATATGTGTCTAGGTGTACGTGTATGGGGTATATTGTTAACACATGTATTTTCAAATCCCTGAACTTCTTAGATCTGTGATTTGAAGCATTTACTTCTTTGTTTGTTTTTAATTCTCAGCATTGTCTCTTTAAATATTTCTTATTTGTAAAGTCTCTTCCTGAGATTTTAATTACAAGTCTATTAACCATTTAATAATGTTCTCCAGTTTGGGGTGCGCTGTCCTTTCCTCGCCTTAGCTCCTCTATTGTTCTATGGTCAGATTCACTGAATTTGTCATTGATCTACCTCCCACCTAATGTATTCTTCATCTTCAACTTTGCTTCATCTTCTTCATCTTCTTCTTCATCTTCTTCTTCATCTTCGCTTACCTTTTAATATTTATCATAGTTTATTTCTTTTTAAGTTCCTGGGCAGATGGTCTCAACATCTAGGCTTGTTCTGAGTCTAGACTATTGATTACTTTTTCTTTCAGACTAGTCCATATTCCTAGTTTGCTGTAAGTTTTAATATCTTGGTTAGAAACTACACATTGTGTGGATAATAGACACTGAAGACAATTGGAATTTTGCCCTGGCACAGGCTTGCTTCTTCCTCACCTAGGGCTCTAGCATGGGCAGCTGAGTCAATCTAGTCAGCTGTTGAGCTGAATTTGTTTTATGGTTTTTGTTTTTGTTTTTATGTCACTCTCATTAACCTTAGTCCTCAACTTGCTTCTATACCTTAGATATTGGATTAGACCTGTATCATCTAAGGTGGTTGCAGGAAAAGTTTTAATTTTAGTGAGTACCAAGATTATTCTTGTAATAAGTCTAACATTGAGAGTATTTTCAGATATTCAGATTTCAGAAAACATAGGCTCCTATGCATATGATTGTAAGTCTTCTCCACTCCCAGCTTCAAGCTTTCCTGGACCTGCTCACATTACAAAGTGTCTCTCTCTATACTGACTGATCTCTATCCATAGACTGCTGGACAGGTGGGGGGGTGCTTTCCAACCCTGTGACAGTGGCAGGGATTTTGATGTTGTCTCCCACCCATTTCAGTTTTAGGTGAGATTTTTATCTTCAGATTTCAGGGTGGAGTATTTTTTGGTGGTCTTTTTTCTACTTTCAGCAGTAGAAGCCCTCTAATAGTAGACTGCAGGATAGTTTTATAACTATATGCAAGTTATATTTATTTTTCCTTTTTTGCCTCTCACACACTTAATGTCATTCATTTGTACCCTGAAAGAAATGTTTTGCTTAACTTTATCCACTAGTTTAAGACTATTTTTACCATATTTGGAAACAATTTAAGAGGGGCTCTCTGCCTTCTTTCTAGTCCTATACCACAAGATATGCTTTCATTATTTTTTTCCCTTTTTCTTTTCTTTTTAACCTGTTCCTAAACATTCTTGTGATTTTCTGAAAGAGATTAGCAGGGAAAACTCACACTTGGATGCAAACTTATCTGATGTCTGTTGTCCCTGGGGTCTATATTCTCAAGATAGCTCACATTCAATATTTACAATTTATTGAAAATCAGTTGTTCTTATCCACAGGTAAAGGGCCTTATCTTTCTCGCCACAGGAGATTCAGCATCTGTGTATCACCTCTCTCTGGAGACACCTGTCTAGCCTCCTATAGATTTTAGTCAAGCTGGTAGACCTGGATGGTCTAAGGTCATTGCAGAAAAAGTTTTAATTTTAGTGGGTACCAAGATTATTCTTGTAGTGAGGCGAATGTTGATCCTAGTTTTAGATATTAAACAGAAAATACAAGACCTAATTTTTTACCTACTTTTTAAATAATAATGCATAGTTATGATAAAAAGTAACAGTGTGCTGTGAATGTCTGGGTTTTCTTTCCAAATACAAAACAGTTAGACAAATTATTCCATTCCTCTAGAAAGAAAATAAATAAAGGGGAAAGCAAAGGTTCAGAAAGAACAATAGTAAAGACAGATCTTTCCTATCCAATAATAAGTAAACTTTAAATTAAAGAAAACAAAATGTAGACATTTGAGGGGCCTTGAGTTGAGGATTCTTAAAGGAGCAATAAAGTAAGAACATTTACAAATTTATACTTTTGGTTTTGCTTCCAAATTTTATTACTATAGTACTTTGAATATGCATAAAGTATTGATAACAAAAAGTTTTTAAGGGTATCTACCTTCATTTCTAAATAATATAAGTCTAAATTCTGCTGAGACAATAATATTAGGGAATAAATATTCCCAGTAAATGTTCACACGAAGCATATTTCAAAATTATGTAATCACTTCTATGTTTACCTACGTACATTTGTTTTGTTTTAATCACTAAAATTATTCAACTTGTATAATGAAAATTTCCTATGAATTTTACTTACAAATACAGCACAACAGGTAATTGAAAACATTTTTCATCAGTTTGGAAGAAAGAAAAATGTGTACATTACATAATTTTATAGAAATGCAAGATTTATTTATAACTAAAGTTAGGATTTGTGGAATAAATAAAAACTACCATAGGAATTGAAAGAATAAAAACCTTGGTAGGCTGGATATTGGGAATATGTTCCTTAGATAACCTCAGGTACAAGCAGATGAGCACATCATTATTCATACCTCAGCCGAGAAGAAGGAATTTCACCCAAATGGTAATAACATGAGAAATGTAGGGCAGCCGTGCACAAATTAAATGATTTATTAAACATTCATGGATAGTGGATGATATAATTTAGGGAAAATTTCGAGGGTAACATTACAATTTTGCAGTGAAATTTAAGATTAGAGTCTAGATAGCTGTAAATAATTTGGAACCATAAGTTTGGTATAAAATCACAGAATTTGACTGATTTACTATCCACTTGTGGGCAGGAGACCTACATTGCTAACATAGTAGTGATGGGGCAGCTAAGTGGAACTTTAGGTAACAACTATTCAAAGTAGTTAAAATAAAAAGCGAGGATATGAATGTCTACTCTTTCCAAACTCAACACTTTGATAAATTATTCCACTTCTCTAGAAGGGGTGTAAATAAAAGGGAAGTCAAAGGTCCAATGTGTGCTTCTAGAAAATAACCTTTTATGGAAACTGAGATCTTGGAAAAGTGTTACTATTTATTTTATTATTTATCTATATTGATTTATCATTTTCTTTGACTGTGTGCTATAAGAAATCTGATATACTGTGAAAACCCCTCCACTCAGTTGCTTTTAAACAAGTTCTCTATTGATTCTTGTGAAAAATATAGCATGAACCTTATCAATATTGGCCACAAATGGCAACAGTCAGCTCCTATATGCATTCAATCCTCTGGAGCTACCAACCCTATATTCCGTTTCACACTATGGAGGGTACCTGTTCTTGCCTATTTTTTCACTTTCTTTCAAAGTCTATTGATTTGCTGAAGCTTGGATTTTCTAATTCTTTTTTCTCCAAGAATAGTTCTCTGTTTAACCAAACATTATGTTATTTTCCTCCGTTTGTGGTACTTTTTGAGTTATTATATCACCTGAATGTGTGATTTTGGGGGGTCAAGTTTTCAATATGCATATGTGTGTGTGTGTGAATATGTGTTCGGAGCTATAGTGTGCATTTTTTCACATTATAATATATCTATGCATCTAATTCTAGGAATGAACAAACTTCATTAAAAATTCAATAGTTTCAAAATGATATTATCTTATGTCTAAATGTTATAAAGAACTCACACAACTCAATAGCCAAAAACAAATACTCTGATTAAAAAATGAGCAAAGTAGTTGGATAGACATTTCTATAAAGGAGACCTAAAATTGGCCAACAGGTATATGAAAAGGAGTGCAACAAAACTGATTATCAAAAAGTGAAAATAAAAACCAAAATAAGATACCACTTCAAACCCGTTAGAGTGTCTGTACTAAATTGTACTACTTGAAAAAGCAAGTAATAACAAGTGTTCGTGACAGGGTGGATAAAAGGGAACACTTATACCCTGTCAATGGAAATAGCAGATTGGTTTAGCCACTGTGCATGACAGTATGAAATTTCCTAAGAAAATAAAAGTAAAACTAACATATGACCCAGCAATCCCTCCTCTGGGCATATACCCAAAGAAATCACTACTTTGAAAAGCTATTGATATTCTTGTGATCATTGCATCATTATTCAAAATAACCAACATTATGAAAATAAAAAGTGTTTGCCAATTGATGGAGGGATAAAGAAACTGTGGCACATATATAAGGCATGGGAATTGAATTTGTAAACTGGTCGCCATGTGCTTATTGGGAGCACTGGACAAACAGCTCACTAAGGTGTTTATTGGTAACAGGGTCTCACAGCTGTTCATGTTGATATGTGTTCATATTTTGCAGAGTGGTGTTCATCATTGTTGTGTGGTTTTGTGTGCCATCTCAAGAATGTCAGAGCTTGAATTAGAGAAACAAACAAACATTCGATTTCTTGATAAACTTGGCAAGAATGGAAGTGAAATCAGGAACATGTTAGTCCCAGTTTACAGTAATGACGCCATAAAGATACTGGTAGTGCACAAACTCTGTTCTGATGAAGAGAGGTCAGGGCGGACACTCATGAGTAGAACTGATGAAAACATTGCAAAAATGCATTCAGTTGTGCTTTAAAATCGTCAGCTAACTGTAAGAAGCTTAGCAGACAAAGTAAACATTGATAGAGAAAGACAGAATCAGGAAAAACTCAGCTGAGAATCTTGGCCAACAACTCAGGGCTCTTATGTCACAACAATGTGTCAGCTGACAGGGGTTGTTCGTGAGGGAGAGTAAACACCATCCCCTATGAACTGATCTGGCACCCCGTGATTCATTTCTTTACCCAAAGATAAAGGGCAGAGTGAAAGGAAGACATTTTGATGACAAACAGGACATTAAGGGCACTGTTTTAAAGCATCGAGTTTTAGCGGACAGAAATGAGGCAGGGAAATGAGACAAAGGATGTAAAATAGCATATATGCAGGATGAACAAATCCAGAGTTCTGATGTATAACATGAAGACTATGATAAGTAATATTGTCAAATCGTATTCAGGAGGGGGTTTTCTTGTTTTGTTTTTTTTTCTTTTTTTGAGACAGAGTCTCACTACGTCGCTCTCCGTAGAGTGCGGTGGCATCACAGCTCACAGCAACCTCCAACTCTTGGGCTTAAGCGATTCTCTTGCCTCAGCCTCCCATGTAGCTGGGACTACAGGCGCCTGCCACATGCCTGGCTATTTTTTTTTGTTGCAGTTGTGATTGTTGTTTAGTAGGCCCAGGCCGGGCTGGAACCCACCACCCTCAGTGTATGCTGTTGGCGCCCTACTCACTGAGCTGTGGGCATTGAGCCTGGATTCAGGAGTTTTGAAAAGATGAAATTTTATCTTTAATAAAAGGTGAAACACACACGGACACAGGCACACACACAGAGCATAGGCTGTGAGAAGTTTCCTTTGCTGGACTATAGCAACCCTTTAACTGCGTCTCTACCCATGTGTCCATCTATCTACTCACCTCACAACATCATGTTGCAGACCCTAATTATATACAACATTTTTTTTTAAGAATGCAAAAGAGTTTGTGTCATTTAACACATCCATGATCAGTAGAACATGAAAAAGAGTTCCATTGCTTTCATATCTCCCTCCATACTTGACTGTGTCACCCTCCTTCAGTTAAAAAAGGTCCATGTTTATATTGGATAAGTGTGAGCCTTATTTCCCAGTCAACATCACTTAACAAGTGGGATATGCCCTGAGAAATCTGTCAGAAGGAGATTTCATCATTGTCTTAACAATAGCGTTTACTTACACTGCACTAAACTGCATAGCTATAGGCAATTGTAACAGCGGTAAGCATGTGTGTATCTAAATGTATCTCAACATAAAAAGGTAGACTTAAAATATAATATATAAACTTATGGGATCACTGTGGTATACTTTGTTTCTTGCTGGCCAAAACATTCTATGTAGCAAATGCTTGGAGTATAGTACTAACTTGCATTATTATGATGGAACTAGAGATAATTCCATCAATATAATTCCATCAACAGAGATATATATTTTTTTTTTGCTGTGGCATCACAGCTCACAGCAACTTCCAACTCCTGGGCTTAGGCGATTCTCTTGCCTCAGCCTCCTGAGTAGCTGGGACTACAGGTGCCCGCCACAACGCCCAGCTATTTTTTGGTTGCAATTTGGCCTGATCCGGGTTTGAACCCGCCACCCTCTGTATATGGGTCTGGCCTCCTCCAACTGAACCACAAGTGCTGCCCAGAGATTTATTAAAAAAAAAAAAAAAAAACTTTTTCCAACTGGCAGAGGGAGCGGAGGGGAGGGGGCAGAATGGGTGGAGGAAAAAAACAACAACTTTTTCTAAAATTGTAGGGAATACAGATGTTTTGTTTACGTACTTGGTTTTGTACACATTGAGTCATATAAATGTGCCCCTCAGACATTGCCCCATAGTCAATGTGCACTGTATCCAATCTTGATAATGATAATATTATAATGTTATTGACATTGAAAAGAATATTATTTTAAAATAAGAATTTAAAACAATTGTTAATATTGTTATTAACTTCAACTATATAATGTTGTTAACACCTTGGAGAAAATTAGCACTATTATGTGTCCTTCAAATAAAAAGTGTATTTCAAGAAGAATACTAAATCTAAAATATGTATTTAATTGCTACTTTGGAAAAGGCACCATTTTATTTCTCTGTTTATGAACACCACATAATCATAGGCATAACTTCTGTCAAACATCCTAGTATCATTCTTCTTAAAGCATAAAGTAAGTGAGAGACAATAAAGTTACTTATAACATTTTAGATAATTTCTGCACTATTGTTAATTTCAATTGTGAAAGGGCTTTAATTAAAGGGAAATTAATGCAATAATTTCCTTAAAAAAGAATTGTTATGAGGTGTGAAGAAAACTTAGTCAGCGTTTCTGCAAAAGTATAACTCGAAATTATAAATAAATACGAAATGTATTTCTATATTTACAAAAACATTAAATTTTGTTTATAAAATTTTGATATTTGATGTACTAAAAGTAAATATAACAATGTATGCATTCTGCAGGATTTTTAAGTATGGTGAGAATTCATAAAGGAGCTCATTTATATTAACAAATTCATAT
Source organism: Arctocebus calabarensis (assembly GCA_963573935.1). NCBI lineage: Eukaryota > Metazoa > Chordata > Mammalia > Primates > Lorisidae > Arctocebus > Arctocebus calabarensis. The sequence continues at coordinate 13,875 of CAUYON010170106.1, forward strand.
ACAAGCAACTTTTCATAATCCATTATGTAAATTAAGATGCTCTGCAAAATAGTAATGTAACTAGGGTTCTTTCAAGTCAATTTAACAATTAGAAAAAAGTGCCAATACTTTCTCAAATAATTCAAAATAAAAAACTTCAAGAAATAGTATAACATAGGCTGATGGCAGTATTAAACTTATTAGTGATGTAAGAAGTGTGCTAGGTAAAATGTGAGTATATAATTTAGCTTACCAATTTAAACAAGGGATTTCCTTATAGTCTGTAAAATGTAGAAAGGATAATACTTTTGTCAGTAGTTCTTTTTTGACATGCATGATTTATCCTTTAAGAAATCACTTTATAAATGCCCTTTAGCTTACTATACGCACTTATTTCTCATATGCATCCATTTGTCTTTTTTCCATTAGTTTATTTTTTAGTCAGTCCTATTTTGATATATTATTTGATTCTCACAACAAACCAATAAAACATGTTAGGAATATAGTTTTAAAATTCTTATTTGGGGAAGGCTAACAAATGACAAATATTTTGTAAGATATTAACACAGTGAAACAAATCAGAAACATTGTAATTATTTAATATTTCACACATTTTTAGGATAAAACTCTTCTCATAATTGTAGTATCATGAGATAATCCATTAACAATTATGGGCTACCTTACTGGTCATGAACAATACAATTTGACCATTGTTCTCTAACAAAGAAAAACAGAAAGCAGAAATAAACTGCTAGTGGTAATTCAGACAAAATGACCTTCTCCTCACCTGTATGATTCTGACAAGTAGGTAAGTTAATTCCCAGGTATGGCTTACATCTCTTTTAGCTTCATATTATCTACCTGGTCATTATCAGTTTTCCAGAGATCCAGACACAGAAAAGTTCCTAGAAAAACAAGAGCTACCCATAAAAATGATTGAATTTGAAAGCAAAGAACTGTGTTCTCAACTTTAGTATATGAAAATATACTTCCTGAATCCTTTTTATTTACTGTACTTTGAACTCTCTCAATTGTCAAAAATCTTCAGATATTGAGTAAATTCTGGTGCCACAGTAGACAAATGGTAAGTATTGTAAGATACTTTTATTACTACAAGCTTGCTAAAATAAGATATAGAAAAAGGATTAGTTTCAAGTCTTTACATAATCATATTATTTTACATTTTACTGTACCCTAATTTGATGCTAGCTGTTAAAAGCATTAAATTTCTTTTTTGTTCAAATTGTGCTTGTAATTAGTGTGACTATCCGAGTTTTCTTCCTTGTAAAAAATTGTCATTTTAAAGATTATGAATATTTTCCTCAAACATAATATATTTTGAATATTAATGGAAGTAATAATGTTAATATACCATAAATTAGGTCTGATCTTTCTTTGTAATTAATCAGCGCATTCTCTGACATTGATTGAAATTATTTATATTTTAGTCTGGCTTTAACCTGTCATCTATGTATCAATTTAGTTTAGCAAGACTGGAGTTTGGATGACAGAGCCCTACAGGTATAAATCAATACTTTGATTTAGTATCATTATTTTGCACACACTAATATTGTTTGCTCTGCACACATTTATGTAATATTACACAATAAAATTTATATGCAGAGTGTTCCCAAAGTTTCTCTTAACATTGCCATGTGTAGGGAAAATGAGAAATTGTACCCTCGATGCACCTTGATGTACAAAATCCTCATTCCAAGATTTTACCATATGTTCTCTGCGTGTCGGTTACCTCTTTGTAAAATTTTGGGATGAATATATTGCAAATAAAGGTGTATTTAGCTAATTTCCCATTTTTGCTGTGCATAACGACCTTAAGGGCAACTTTTAGGACACTCTGTGTGCAGATGACCCTTGAACAACACAGGTTTGTGCTGCATGGATCCACTGACTCATAGATTTTTAAAAGTTACACCAAAGGTACCCCCACCTTTCCTGCCTCCCCTTCCAGGGCCTCCACCTCTTCTGCCTCTGTCATTTGTGAGACAGCAAGAGGCACACCTGCTCATCCTCCTGCTCAGCCTCCAGGATGCGAAACTGAGGATGGAAGCCCTCACAGCGAGTCACTGCCACTCAGTGAATAATTATAAATGTCTTCCTTATCGTTTTATCAATAACATTATCTTTTCTCTAGATAATTTGATTGTGGTAATACAATCTATACAACATGTAAGAGATAAAATGTGCTAGTAGACTACTGTTTATCAGTAAATCTCCCAGCTAATGGTAAGATATTAGTAGTTAGTCTTCAAGGAACCAAAGTTTACACTCAAACTTTTTACTGTGTAAGTTGTGTGATCCAACTCCTGAATTGTTCCAGGGTCAGTACAACTTTTGAATTTTATGAGTTCAAATGACAAAGTATGTTCTCGTCAGCTATGTTTCACATTTGACACTATCTTCAAGAAACAGAAATGATGTTGGAAACCTGGATTAGGATGATTTGGAAGCAAGAAGAACTTGCCCTTCGGGAAAGGTTTTGACTAAAGTTTAATGTAACCTAATCACTGTGCCTTCATATTAAACTGAAATAAAAATAAATAAAATTAGTCCAGAAAGACTGGCATAAACAAGAATTATTCCTGACAAACTTAAAAATAATAATTAAATAAAAAAACAAAAAGTCACTAAAGAGAAAACATGGTTTTCACCCCAGCTTAATATTGCAACTTTAAACAAGCATTTTGAATATTTAAAAATTTGTTACATATTCTTTACTCGAAAATGGATTACAGATATTTGGAAGAATATAAAGTTTCCAAATACACAAACTATTAAGTAAGCATTATTAATTCAACAAATTACAACAAGTTGAATGAAAAGGCAGCGTGGTCTAGAAAAGGAGAAGATCTTGTTTGGAGTAAGTGCAGGAATAAACACGAAGTTAGCAGAGAACATTGTTTTTGTTGTTGTTGTTTATTCTTCTTTCTTTCTTTCTTTCTTTCTTTCTTTCTTTCTTTCTTTCTTTCTTTCTTTCTTTCTTTCTTTCTTTCTTTCTTTCTTTCTTTTTTTTTTGACAGAGTCTCATTATGTCGCTATCCGTAGAGTACCATAGTGTCACAGCTCACAGCAACCTCCAACTCTTGGGCTTAATCAATTCTCTTGCCTCATCCTTCCAGTAGCTGAGAATACTGGCGCCCACCACAAAACCTGCCTATTTTTGCTGCAGTTGTCATTGTTGTTTTTAGCCACTGGTGCTGAATTCAAAAACGCCAGCCTTGCCAGCCTTGGTGCATGTGGCGCCACTGTGCTACCAGTGCCGATAAAGCAGAGAACATGGTTATATGGTCCAAAGAAATTGTACGTAGCTATTACTCAAGGGTAAGTTTTCTTATTGGTCCTAATCATGTCTTCAAGGTCTTGTACACATAGTGGAAAGAGCAAACTGCTTCACCTGGAGAAATTTGAGCAACACCATTACACAGGGGAATGGATACCAGCATCATTCCATTGTGTTTATTATTCCATGATCCTCCTTTATTCCATTGTGTCTGGTTTTTGCCAGTATTCTGTTTACTCCCACTTAGATTCATTTCAACGGAGTTTATATTTATCACATAATTACACAAAAATTGTTTCTTTTCTTTTGATCTGTGTGTGATTAGCATTTTAATGAATGTATCTTATTTTATGTGCTTTTTAAAAATAATTTTATTGAATCATAATTGTGTACATTGGTGCATTCATAGGGCACAATGTGCTTCATATACAATCAGAAATATTTTGATCGTACTGTTACAGATAGCCTTCATGGCATTTTCTTGATCACTATATAAAGACATTTTATGTGCTTTATTCAAGATTCTACAACAGAGTATTCCACGGATTAACTTTTGTAATATTTA
>CAUYON010170111.1:0-65994 GCA_963573935.1 Arctocebus calabarensis
TCTCCATCTTTCTTTAAGGCTGCATAGTATTCCATGGTATACATGTACCACAATTTATTAATCCATTCGTGGGTCGATGGGCATTTGGGCTTCTTCCACGACTTAGCAATTATGAATTGGGCTGCAATAAACATTCGGGTCCCACCATTCTTAAGGTAAGGCTGTGAATATGAGAGGCATCTGCATCTCCTCCTCACTCCACTGTGCAGAAGCCTAGAAAGGTGATTTATGTGTAACTTTACTGGCATTTTGACCTAAAAGTTCAGAATGTAAACTCAGAAAGGTAAAAATCTTTCATGTGATTGTGTTTTGTCCATTTCTCTCAGAACTCTATTAGTTTTGCTTTATATGACGTATACGTAGATATTTCAGTGTTGGCTACTTTATGTACAAAATTTTATAACTTATTTTTGTTATTTTGAGTATGAATAATACAAAGTCTTATTTTATTTTTGTTTGGATTGTTTTGAAATATTTCATACATTTTGTATATTTGAGCAGGTAGATCACATTGTTTTAGATATATGTCTTACAAATATTAGCAACATATAATATCAATAATTAGGCAAGTGTAAATATTAGTAACATATAATATCAATAATTAGGTAAGAGACCCTCATCCTGAGAGTCTCTATTTTTTTTGAGAGTCTCCATTTTTTAATAAAGATTGTAACCCATCTTCATTTATTGTATTAACTTATATGCTTAGCATTCCTTCTGAGACCTTAGTTTTCCAAATTATCTTTTTATGGTCTCAGTTTTGCCCATTATTAATCAAAATAATTGCTTATATATTATTAGTGATTTAAAATTTTACACTGCAATTTTTCTACATTATTTATTTCCTTTAAATTGTTTTTTTTTAACTTTTGTATCCCTACCAACTCTAAGATAGGAATCTGCCTAGAATTTACTTATTTTTCTCCACCATTTCAAACATCTTAACAAATAATTTGAACTCCATTGAATCCCATTCCTCATTTCAGTGGGAATTTAAAATGTGGAGGGCTTAGTCGCATACCGTCAGGTATTTTCCCTGAACTACAAGATAGTCATAGAACATTGTGAGTAGCATCCAAAGTGTGTTGGTTCCCCAAAGTAGCTAAACCAAAAAATCTATAATAGGTGAAGTGTATTCTGTGGTACTGTTAGGCATGAAAACAAGGTTGCAGGAAGCTGTTTAAGTAACTTTAAGGATCTCGTGTCTGATTAATGTACTGTAATATGGCACATGCTTAATGAAAGAATCATTAACTGGAATATATTTAGATGTTTAATTCAGTCCCTAGTCAATCATTTTCTTTTAAATACACCTAAGAGTAAATAACTTCAGCTATTTTGGTTTTTACCTTCATCTTGTCCTGATTGTAAATAGATGGGAATCTTGTACGTACGTGGCAAAACCAGATAATTCAATGTGATAAACCATTTTTTTTCCTTGAGAAATGTTTTCCTGGGGAACACCAAAAAGAGTTTTGTGTTTAAGCAAATTTGAGTTCAGTATTCTTTCCTAGAGATTCACCAGCATACATTTATTTATTACAGGTTGTCAGAAGATCCAATATTAAGACACCTATGTAACCCTTTGTGACCTGAAGTTTTTTCCCATGTAACTTTTTGTTTTCTTTATATTGGCAATTTATTTTCAGTGGGACGCATTTTGAGAAATGCTGCTATGTAATGTGATGTTGCAAAATGGCTAGATGAGTCAATTTCACTGCTTAGTTATACTTAATTACAGTGTTCCCAAAGTACTTACTGTTTTGTTAATGTCTTACAGGGGTGTCTAACCTGTGACCTGTAGTTCACGTGCAGACTATATGAATACTGTTTTGGTTATCTGTGATGTTGGATATTTCAAAAAGTATGCATGGACCGTGGATTTTTTTTTTTTTTGCTTATCAGTTTTCATTAGTATTTGTGTATTTAAATGTGTGGCCTGAGACAACTCATTCTTCCAATGTGTGGCAGAAAAGAAAAAAGGTTGGACACCCCTGGGAGTTTGAATAAAAATTTCTGTCAATTTTGACTTTCAGTTTTCCCTTCCTATTTCCCAAATCTGCAAACAACTCAAATATAAATCTAGTGGTAGGAATGGACCAAGATATTTGAGCCACAGGCATTTATAATCAAAACTACTAGTGCGGCACCTGTGGCTCAGCAAATAGGGCACCAGCCCCATGTACCAAGGGTGGCGGGTTCAAACCCGGCCCTGGCCCAACTGCAAAAAAAACAAAAAAATTCCCACTACTCTTCTCTGATACATAAGGATTTGGAAACATGTCAGGTCCCTAGTACTCCTACCTGATCCCTAACTATGCTCTCTCTGAGAGAGTGCCCATTAGAAGCAGACTTCTGGCAGGTCAGGCCCACAAGTGTATCACCAACCCTGGTCAATATTCTCTAAGATTTCTCTATAAGTATGTATGTATCTATCTCTCTGGTTAGACTCTCAGTTTTTTTGAAGGAGGCATATAATGTCATTTTTATTTCTCTATTAATTACAATATAGATATTCAAGTGTTGCTGAATGAATAAATCACTCAACAAATTGAAGAGTAAAAAATAGTCAGGTTTCTCTGATTCAGTGATTTCAGACTTAGGTATTGGACATAAGACATGCCTTTGACTATATTGCCATGGTTTGTTCACATATCAGTATCCTTTTGTCTAAGAAGACTAAAATAATGGCAGGGATTATACTCACCATGCCCAGCCCAATTTGTAGCACAAATTTTTTTTTTTCTTTTTGAGACAGAGTCTTACTCTGCTGCTTTGGCATCACAGTTCACAGCAACCTCAAACTTTGGTCTCAAACAATCCTCTTGCCTCAGCCTCCCAAGTAGCTAGGACTATAGACTCCTGCCACAACACCTGGCTAGTTTTTCTATTTTTAGTAGGGATGGCAGTCTTACTCTTGCTCAGGCTGGTCTCAAACTTTTGAGCTCAGGCAATCAGTTCACTTGCCTTAGAGTCTCAGATTATAGGCGTGAGCCACCAGGCCCAGCTATGGCACAAATAGTTTCAAATGGATAAATGAAGAATCTTGTAACTTGGAAATTCTCTATTTGCCATTCAAATATTTGACACACCAAAGTGTTTTAAATGATAGGAGAAATGAAATTAAAAGTACTTTTTACAAAAGTAAGCACCAAGTAAAAATCTTTTTACTTCTATAAGTTTTACTTTTGTAAGAAATATCTACTAAAACTTTTTATAACTGTTCAACCATACCCAAGCATAAGAAAAGATATGAAATTAACAGGAGGGTTAACACAAGACAAAAATGATAAGAAATTATATTCATAGATCAGAAAGAAAAAGGCAAGTGGCAAAATAGAAAAAATGAGAAGAGGAAGAGGAATTCATGGAAGAAGAAACAGAAATGATAATAGATATGTAAAAAGTTGTTCAACCTCTCTAATAATCAGAAAAATGCCAACAAAATAAGACTGTATTTTTAACCATCAAACAGGCAGAAATTAAAAGTATTCACAATATCCAGAGCTGGCACGGATAAATACAAATAAGCACTTTTATATACTATTGATGGGAATATAAATTGATAAACTTGTTTTAAAGAATAGTTGCCAGTATCTCAAATTTTCACTTTGCCACTATTAGACAACTGGGATTCTCTGCTACAAAAATACTTTGACATGAGCACTAAGACATACATATATAAGCTATTGAATATGGCATTGTTTATGATAGAGAAAAATTAGAAGCAAATTGAAATCCTCCAATATAGGAATTTAAAATAAAATATTATATATGCATGCCATGGAATGATGGCACCTGTGGCTCAGTAAGTAGGGCGCCAGCCCCATATATTAAAGGTGGTGGGTTCAAACCCAACCCTGGCCAAACTGCAAACAAAAAGTAGCAAGGTGTTGTGGCAGGCACCTGTACTCCCAGATACTAGGGAAGCTGAGGCAAGAGAATGACCTAAGCCCAGGTTGCTGTGAGCTGTGATGCCACAGCACTCTACCGAGGGTGATAAAGTGAGACTCTGTCTCTAAATAAATAAATAAATAGTGCAGACTTTCATGGGTTGGCATAAGAGGATCTACAAAACCTATTATAAATAGTTTTTTTATAAAAAAATCAAAGGCATATTGGATTTTTAAAATTTGAGCATAGTAACATTTACACAAATTTGTGTATATTTATTGAATGAACAACTCTATGACTTAGAAAGGCTCTCTAAGGTACACAGATATTTGGTTCATTAATCTGTTTTCAGTAAGGCCTACACTACAAATGAAGAAATCCTGCATTAAAAATGTGGCATCACATATGCTGAAACAGAATTGATATGAAACTCACCAACTCCAACAGTGGCTGCTGATAGGGAAGGGAAGAAAGGGCTCTCACATCTTTTACTCTACATAATTCTGCATACTCTGAATCAGTTGCCATAAAATGTTTAACATAAGTAATTTTAGCAGCCAAATTTTACCTTAAGAATGGATAGCCCATCTAAAGAAGTAATTAAAATTAATTAAGTTTAGGGCAGTGTCTGCGGCTCAAAGGAGTAGAGTGTCAGCCCCATATGCCGGATGTGGCAGGTTCAAATCCAGCCCTGGCCAAAAATCACAAAAAAAAATTTAATTAAGTTTATTCCTTTCCCTTTTACATAATCTGTAGCTCTTATCATCTGGTAGGTTATGAGGCAGTAACCAATTCTTGTATGGACTTCTGACCTATCCACAGAAAGCAAATGATGCAGTGAAAACCATTATGACCATTATCGTGAGTTTAAACGATTGAAGATGAGTGGATCATGGTGATATGCCTCAACTCTTCCCTCAGGAGATTCGTTTTCAGAGCATCCTTCAAAGAGAAAAGTCAAATTATTTAAGAAAAATAATTCCTAAGAATTAATAAAGGTATCTGGAGGTGTTAGTATTGTCAACCCATCTGCAGCATTTCTGGTTTAATTGACCCTTCCACTTTTTGTCATAAAGAACAGACAGTACCTATATAGCCGTGCAGTTTTGCAATACTGAGCAAGTAATGTCTCCATTTCTTCAGGAGACTATGACTGTTCACTGCTCATCTTGAAAATCCTTTTGCAGAAGTAATGATCTCCCTATTAAATTGTGGTTGAATCATTTTGCTCAATAGAAGGTGCATTTGGTATTTCAAGCAATACATTTTCCAGTAGTCTGGACACTAACACAGAAGCCCCCCGGTGCACAGTATCCATGTCACGGGGCTATTTTTCCAGTGAAGGACAGTGAAAAACTATCTAAGAGCTTATTTTCCTCTTAATCTTCATCTGTATGCTGTGTGGACAGCTTCTGTGTCACTCTTCAATTGTTCAAAACAAGTCCTATATTGGACTATGAGAATTGATGAACACAGAGGTGGCCCACCTCATTAGAGCAAAAGGGAACAAGCATCAGCAACTTTCTATAACCTGACTACATCTTAATAACAAACCCCACTGACAACAAAACACTTCCCTTCTACTTGGGGTGAATTCTCATAAAACTAATAGAAATTTGAATAGTGCTTTCCCAGATATTTTTATAGGTTGTATCTATGTTTGTCCTTCAGAAACCTTTCAATAAATTTGTTTCTCCTTTAAGAAAAAAAGAGCCTTAGAATACTTTTGAATTATAATTTTAATTAAGTTAAATTCTGATTTTTGACAACAGGCTTTATTTCAGCATACTCGGTGAATATTTACAATTTGACTTGCATTAACATGTTATTTCAGTTTTCTGACCATTGTATGAAAGAAGAGTTGTCTTTTCTGTAGTTGTCTGTCTCCTAGCACTCCTCCATAATACACACACAGACACACACACAGCTGACTCATCTAACAAAGATAGCTTCTGCTAATAACTGTTAATTGGGAAAAATGATAGAAAATAAACAGCATAATAACCCCCAATACATTAGTGCAGATGTAGTAACTATAAAAAGGATAATCAAATCACTCTCTGAGGTATTCAGTAGTTTTTCAAACTTGGAACAGAATTAAAGTAACTGAAAATGAAACTTTACAATTTTACAGAGAGGAGAGTGGTTGGTAAAATAAAGCGTGTTGTGGTTTAATTTGAGGTTTTCTAGCTTATTAAAATTTTTCTTTCTGGATTCTAAATTCCCTGAAGTATTGTCAGTGCAGGGCCAGGGCAGCTTGAGTGTTAATTAATTCGGCTACTCATCAACCCCACAAAAGACGCATTGACTTCTCTCCCTGTTTCTTCACCCCTCTCTACTTAGTTTAGCTCTCTTTCTGGTTGCAAGATGACTATTGCAATTTTAGTTCTCTCAACTTGACTTAATATTCCCAGAGGAAGAGGAAGAATCGTTCACTAAGCTAACACAGAAGCACCCCAGCTGATTTCTTCTTATATCGTATTAGCTAAGGCCCATACATAAATCAATCACAGGTAAAGAGAATGGTATTATCACAAATGGTTTCATGAACATGGCAGGATGGAGTAGGATGGATTAACCAACAAAACCTACTTCTGAAAAGAATAGTTCAGTGAGTGTTTACTGGATAGACATGAAACAATATCGAATATCTCCTACTCCTTGCATTTACCGTTTGTACAGACACATCCACCTTCTTGAGAAAATACATGCTCACTAAAAATGGTGCTATTTTATGTCCACATATCTATCTGCTAAATGATTATTTATGAAAGGTCACATGGCCATACCTATCCTCAAAACGTTGGCAAAACAATCCCTCTATTTACTCTAAAAAAAGAAGAACAGAGTTTGGTGTCTATAGCTCAGCAGCTAGGGCACCAGCCACATACACTGGGGCAGGCGGTTCAAACCCAGCCCAAGCCTGCCAAACAACAATAGCAACTAAAACCAAAAACTAGCCAGGTGTTGTGGCAGGCACCTGTAGTCCCAGCTATTTGGGAGGCTGAGACAAGAGAATTGCTTAAGCCTAAGAGTTTGAGGTTGCTATGAGCTGTGATGCCACAGCACTCTTCTAAGGCAAAATAGTGAGACTCTGTCTCAAAAAAAAAAAAAAAAGAACAGATATTTATAAATAGCCTATGATGGTTACTACCAGTTTTAGCATATAGGAAAACTGAAGCACAGAGAAAACCAAGTAACCAGCCAAAGATTCATACAAATAAAAATGCAAATCTGAGATTCAAATCCAGGCTCAAGTCCATGTCTTATCCAGTACGCCTCTACCTCCTTTGATGTAAGTTTTTGGTATTCCATAAGCCCTGGAGTAGCAAATGGCATTATATTATAATGACAAGTAACACAAGGAAGATCCACATATTCTCTAGTTTAATGGATGACACAGCTTAAACTCTCATACCTGTTCATTCAAAAAACCTTCCAAAGCACATTCAAAAATTGTAAAACAATGTTAAGTATTCATTTATGCTGTGTTGTCACATGAGTTTCATGGAGAAAGATAGGAGAAGAGAATTCGGTAACACTGGCTGGAAGTGGGAATTATCTGAAGACTAAAGGGTCATCTGTGGGACACCCAATACCTAGAATGACTCACTGGAAAAGATCAATAGACTTCCCTCCCTTGCTCCCTCCCTCCTTCCCCCCTCCTTCCTTCCCTCCCTCCCTCTATTCCTCCCTTCCTCCCTTCCTTCTTTCTTTCTTTTTCTCCCCCTTCTTTTACTTCTTTCCACCTTCTCTTTCACAAAAATTTATTACATTCCTGGTCGATGGCAGGTATTAAGTATTAGAAAGAGAAATAGGAATAAGATCTATCCCCAAGGAACTCACAATCACAGCTGTAAATCAGATGCCTAAATGCAATGTAAGATTCAATGAGACATACTCAAAATCGTCTGAAATTCAAACTACATATATGCCTGATTTTATACAATAGGACCAACTGTAATTTGCCAAGATATGTTTATTACAGCTCTCAGCCTGTGAATTTATTAACATCCTTTCTACTGCGTCAGACCTTTTGGTTTCATTCACTGATATGTTTACAGCCGACACGCACTATCTTTCCTGGCTTTTGTGCCCACATTTGTTTACACTGACACACGGTACTGTAGCTTTATGTCTAGATAAGATTTCAAGTGTTTTCACTGAAATCACTCAGAACTATTGTAAAGAGATGCATTTATAACCGTTGGGGGACACTGGATCCTGGAGTCTGTGTTCTTTGGCATCTGTTAGTAAATATCTTACTACTTCCTCTGGCTTTAGGGTATACATTATTTACCTGTGGCACAGGAAAAAAAAATCTTCCATATTTTGTGGGGAAAATTCTGTATCTGGCTCTCACAGTCCTGAGAGTTGTTTACAGCCATCTGGTAGGAAGTCTGACTTGTACTTCACCTGCAATGATTTGTGTGTCAGGTTTCTTGTCTCTAATGGTGCATGAAGAGGACAGATGAAAGTCCATTCCCCTGCAATATCTGTCCTGTTCATGAAAGTTACTTTTCCAAACTTTAATTACTGGCATGACAGCCTATCTCCATTCCCAGGGTCCGAGGTCTTATTTTGCATTCTTTTTCAATTACACCTTTCTCAAGTGCTTTATATGTTTTAGTCTAACATAGATCTTTCACTGTAAAAAAAAAAATGAAAGATAATATTTGTGCAAAGTTGAGGTCTATTTTATCTCAATCTGTATCTTCACTTTAAGTACCGATAGTTGTATATTTGTTAAAATATTATTAGACACTGTGACTATAATGTTATATTAAAAAATCTAGCGTTTTTTCCATTTTAGGTTGTCAGAGATTGTATTATAATGAAATATAATAAGCATAGTTCCTCTTTCAAAATAGGACGCTGAGGAGTTATGAGGAAGGATCAAGGATAAATTAAATTATTTTCTACTGTATTTTCCTTTCTAGGTATGAGGTACAACTTTTCACAGTTTCTTTTACAGCAGACGCTATATAATTTTATTGAATTTATTAACGTTTTTAATATTATAGAAAGTTTGGGAAAACAAAGCAAACAAATAAAAAATAAAGAGTAACTTCTGGAATAACACTGCATAACAGGCCACCCCCTAGAAATCTCAGAGGCAACAAGAAGCAGCCTTTATTTCTCATCCACAAGTCCGCAGCTCAGCTGAGACAGCTCTGCTTAAAATGTCAGTTAGAGTTAGGATGGTTCCACGTTGCTCACACTGAGACCCAGGTGGAAGGCATGGAAATTCCCTGGAGCATGCCTTTCTCATGGTGCATGGTGTGGGACAGAAATGCCACAATGATTAGCCAAACAATGCAAGCACAGTAAATGCCTGGTTGAATGTGGCACACTTACCTCACTCATGTTCCTTTGGCCCTAAGCAAGTTCTCTGCCAAGTTCAAAGTCAGCAAGGCAGGAAAGTACCCTTGCCTCACAGGGGGCAATGGCCAGGGGAGTGAGGACCAAATAACATGATCTAGTATAAGTATCAATTATGACTCTGTCTTCCCCATTCAGAATATGATCATCATCAATAGAGATTTCTAATTGTGTCTTTCAATGTACTTCAAGAAAAATCCCCTTGATTTCTTGGAGTATATTTCCTCTGTTATTTGATACATAATTTTCTGCTTTTCATGTGTCTTTCATGTCTTCACCTTAGACCAAGGAATAGCATATGTTTTTTACCATAGTTGATTAGTATTGACATAAAATTATCCAGTACTATGGTTCTTTTGAAATATAGATTATCACTTTTTTAAAAAGTAATATGTACTTCTACCCACTCTTTTATAAATGAGATTATAACTTTTTAAAAACTAACTTATACCAAAGTACACTTTCCCACGTCTACAAATGGGAAAAAAATAATGATTTAAAAGAGGAAAGCCCCTTTCATTCATAAATGAGTCATAACCCGCTCTCTCCTAAATGAAGATTTTTAAACATTTACTGTACTTTTGTTATTACTGAGTAAACCAAACATAGAGATTATGCCAATATTTTACATGTTCAATATAGTTTTACCTTTATTTTTCAAAGTTCTCCTTCCTATGCACCTGACATACTTCACATTTTCTATAATATTCATAACTTGGTATAATGAAAGATTTTTAAATGTTTAATTTAGTTTTACACACATTAAACTCATAACATCAGACATTATGTGAAGTAGATGCATTTTGCCAAATAGTACCATCTGCAGATAATGGAAACTTATGAAGTCATATGAAAGTTCACAGAATAATAAGTAAACTTTGATATTTGTATTAGAGATCAACCAAATTGTTTGTGTTCATTCAAACATCTGTGATATTCAGCTTATTCAGAAGTCCCAGGAAATACGGTTCTGCCAACAATTTGTCCTTCCAGTATAATAGAGTATAATAATAACATGTATATTCAAGTCCATCCAAATCAACAATGTGCTAAAAAATGTTACATTTGATTTTGGCTAGATATATAAAAATTAATTTTGCTCAGGAGGATAATCTTTTGAGGGGGGTGGGGAGAACTTGTCCAACTGCTGGGCAGGCGTCTCCATGGGTCTGACTCCAGGGGAAAGTGAAGCCTCTTTGGTCCCTCCTGGCTGACCGCTCTGGCCTGAGCAGCTGGGAACCTGGACTATAGTTCCTAGAGCTGAGCGAGTCTACCTTCCTCATTGCCACATTTTGTTTTTAACAACTTTATTAACATATAACTTAGATACCATAAAGTTCAACCATTTAAAGTATACTATTCAATAATTTTTTTTTTGTATATTTATAGAGTTGTGTATCTCTGACCATAATCTAATTTCAGAACATTTTCATCATCCCCCCCAAAACCCATACGCAGTAGTGGGCATTCCACATACAACTCTCACTCTCCCCAAACCCTGAGCAACCACAATCTATTTTCTATTTTTATGTGTTTGACAATTCTGGACAAATGAGATCATATAACTTGTGGTCCTTCATGACTGGCTTGTTTCACTAAACATGCTTTCACAGTTCATCTATGTTGTAACCCATAACAATACTTCATTCTTCTTTATTCCCTAGTAATGTTATACTTTATAAATATATCACATTTTGTTTATATATTCTTCAGTAGAGGACCTTTTAGTTGTTTCCACTTTTTGACTATTAAGAAAAATATTGCTATGAACCTTCATTTACAAATTTTTCATTTCTCATGGGTATATACATAGATGTGAAATTGCTGGGTTCTAGTAGAGTTAAACAAGTTAACTCTCTGTTTAAATTTTGAGAAGCTACAAAATTGTTTTCCAAAGTGGCTGCACTGTTTTACAATCCAATTTTTGATGCATTAGATTTCTAGTTACAATACATCTTGCAAATGCCTGTCATTGTCTTTATAGTCATTTCTAATGGCTATTAAGTAATATCTCATTAAGATCTTGACTTGATTTCCCTAATTGCCAATGATGTTGAGCATCCTTTTGTGTGATTATTAATAATTCATATATCTTCTTTGGAATGAACAAAACTCAGACCCTTTGCCTATTTCCTAAATTGAGCCATTTGTCCTTTTACAATTGAAGTATGAGTCCTTCATAAATTCGTAAATTCTGATGGCTATCCAGATATCCTATGATTTGTAAATATTATCCCCCACTCTGTTAGTTGTCTTATTACTTTCTCATAGGTTCCATTTGAAACAGAATTTTAACACCTAGGAAGTGAACTTTATTTTTCTTTTATTGCTTATGGATTAATTTTGTGTCTAAGAAATCATTGCTTAGCACAAGGACACAAGTATATGCTACTGTGTTTTCTTCTAATAGTTTTACAGTTTTAGATCTTATATTTAGATCTGTGATCCCCATTTTGAGTTCATTTTTGTATATGGTATGAAATAGGAATCCTATTTCATTCTTTTAATGAATGAAATGAATGAAAGTCTTTACATATGGGTTTTCATTTGCTCCACATCATTTATTGAAAAGACTTATTTTTCCTCATTGAATTATCTTGGCCCCCATTGCCTAAAATCTTTATTTATAACCATTTATTTTCAGATTCTCAATTCTATTCCATTTCCATGTGTGTTTATTGTTATTCCAGCACCATACTGTCTTGATTATTATGTCTTTATAGTACGTTTTGAAATGTAGTAGTGTGAATCCACTACCTCTGTTGTGTTTTTTAAAAAATGTTTTCACTGTTGTGAGCCCCTGGCATCTTGATTTAATTTTTAAAGTCAAAGTTTAAAGATTTTAGCTCATTGTACTGTTATTGATGTTTCATTTTAGCCTGAATTACACATAGCCAATAAATGACCTCATAAAATGAATAATGTACATGTAGTTAGGGGAACAGTTACTGACTTTTATGGATATACATATATAGACATGCTAAAACATCTCTAAGCTTTAACTAATTTTGTGTAAGAAAAAGTATCTATTTGAATTACACTCAAAAATCCTAACTCCCCATTCATACAGCAACTTATTTATTATTTCACTGCACTGCACGAAAATATCCAGTGAGGCAATAGTTGTAAATTGACATTGATGTGAATGTCATTAAATTTGGAAGGGCACAAACCACATGGTATCCCAAGCAGAAAAAAGGAGAAAAAGGGCTATTCTAGCCCTTTCTACAGCCCCTTCTCTATTCTTGCCTTGAACTGTTAGCTATATAAACTTAAAACCAAAAGAGAGAAGTTATAGAAAGGATTCACAGAACTAGGGAAATGGTTATTACTTTCAATGCTTTGTCCAATAATCATTTTTTGGTTTTGGGTCTGAGTTTATTTTGGCAGAGGTAAGATGGAAAGGCTTCCATGGTAGTATGACCTAAGAAATTAATAAATTAACCTCTCCATCCCCACATCTAGATAATTTACATTATAAAACATGAAATCCGTCATAAGTATTTATTTTATTGCATGAAAAATGCTTTTCTTATATAAATTGTGTCCTACTGCCAACTTTGTTAAAGCAGATTGTTTTTATCTGTCTTTCCTTTCCTGTTCTTAATAGTTATGCAAAATTTGAAGGGCTGAATACAATTAACTCTCTTATTTCCATTAATCATTTTCAATGAAAGATTATGAAGAAGTACTTGTGGAATATGTAGTAAACCTCTTGCAAATAATCAGTCTTTAATCATAATTTTAAAATAAGATGCTTGGAGGACATTTCAAAAATAAGGTTTTGTTTTCATTTTTTCTGACCCAGGCCTTTTTATGATACAGTTGACAGAAATGTCATAAATTTTAAAAATGCCAGTCTTGTCCTAATCCAATTGACCCTCCAATGCTGAATTCTCAGCTAGCTCAGGAGTTCTATTGGACGTCACTGCCATTTTCTGAATAATTTATGTGATTTACAGTGCCTTGTAAAAAGCACTGAAACATCTCTGTGTGTGACTTGTTTGCTTTTGATTTATGTTGACATCTTTTCATAGTAGTGAAAAGTTGCTGAAAAACTTTTCTAAAACATTATGCTTTCCATTCGTACTCAGATGAATGTGGCTTAGTTATCAGTGACCTCAATTTTCTGCCCTGTTGTTTTTCAAATTAAAAAATACATTGGGCAGTCTCCTCACAAAGTCACACACTAAATAGCATTACCCATTAGATCATTATCCTGTGTGCACTCTGCCATTACCAACGGTTACCTGACCTTTAGAATGAAGGAGAGCATTATGAGCATCTGCTAAGACATTAAAAATTGTAATATGATTCACATTTCTTAGGGTCAGCTGGAATGTTTACATTGCAGCTATGATAGTGACTCAGAGAATGACAGGTGTGGTTGGTAAGTAGCCCTTGCTGAGGATTCATGATGATATGATAGTAATAAAGAAAGTAAATGAGGAAAATGCCGTCTGGTTCAGTGAGATAGGCATTTGTAAAGAAGACCGAGCATGTATGAAGTGCTCTGCCCTCCACAGAGCATAAGCCTGCCCATGTGGATGTCTTGCCATTAAATTAGACAACCAAGGAAAATGCTGAGAAGCATCAACTGAGCAAGGAGAGGCATAAATTGTGGGCAGTGAACTTCAGACCTCTGTGATCAATGGCAACAGTATATGTTTAAATACAATTATGTTCTTATCCGAAGCCTGGAATAAATAAAAATTAATAAATATTCAGTTTCTTTTGAGGGGCAACTGTTTCTTCTATTTGGATGATACAGTTAAGATGACTTTATGATATAATTATTAGCAAAAGATTATATCAAGAACATATGAACCTGGTATGTTTCACTTTTTTTTTCCCTTGAGACAAGGTCTCACTCTGTCACCCAGCACTGGCTGAGTGCAGTGGCACAATCATAGCTCACTGTGAACTCAAGCTCCTGGGCTCCAGTGATCCTCCGGCCTCAGTGTCTCAAGTAGCTGAGGCCACAGGTATGCCCCACCCAGCAAATGTTTTGTTTTTGTATTTTTTAGAGACAGAGTCTCACTTTGTTATGCTCAGTAGAGTGCCATGGTGTCACAGCTCACAGCAATCTCCAGCTCTTGGGTTTAGGCAATTCTCTTGCCTCAGCCTCCCAAACCCAGCTCATACTTTTATTTGTTATAGAGATGGGGGGGTTGCTATATTGCCCAAGCTGGTCTTGAACTCCTGGCCTCAAGTGATCCTCCTGCCTCAGTCTACCAAACTGCTGGGGTTACAGGTGAAAGCCACTATACCTGGCCATCTTTCACTTTTGAACAAAGATTTTGTATGCGACAGAAAATGATGGTGATAAGATTGTGTATACCAATTTAACACCTTTGTTTTCTAGAATCCATATCTTAAAGCAAATGTTTGGGTAAACTGAAAAGGCAAAATATATATATATATATACAAAAAATAAAATATTTGCAAAATATCTACCGAAGTGTCTAGTAAGCCCCAAATTATGTTAGTATCATTATCATTATCATCATTATTATTTTCTTCTAGAAAATGGTTATATTTGTGCTAGGTCAAGGTCACATTGATTTGCACAAAGCTCTTTCTCTATGGTAGTAAAAATAAAGAACTCCTTTGCACCTAGTCTGTTATCCCCATACTTGTCCCCTATTTTAGCTATTTAAGTCACAGTTGTCCACAATCAACTTCAGTTGTTTTATACCAAGCACAAACAGTTGTCAGAAAACCTAGTTTCCAGTGCTACTCCACTACACGTATTGTATGACCCCTAGTAAGTCTTACTCTCTAGCCACAGTTAGGATAGATGAGATGATCCCTTTCATATCAAATAGTCTATGCATTAGCTCAAGGAGCAAAACTCCACAAAAAGTATTATAATACATTGCATACACATCTCTCCTTAGAAGTCACCCCACTTCTGCCCCAAGCAAGCTCCACATCTTAAGATTGTCATTTCATTGAGTAGTACAGAAAGCTACAGAAACTTTCATTGTCAATGAGATACACATCATTTCATTTCATTGTCTAGTGTCAATGCTGTAGATATCAAATATTTATTAAGGATGAAAATATGTCTTAACTTACTTAGAACTAAAACTGAACTTTTAGAAACTATTCCATAACAGAGAGACGGATACCTGTTGTCTTCAAACTGCCTTTTACTATGTGTAGTGCCTTTGACCTTCATTTGAATGCTATAGCAAATGTAGTCAAACTTTTTTTAACTGTTTATCCCTGGGCAGTACCATCTTATATGAGTAGTATTCCATCAAAATGAGTTGTTGTTTTTTTTTTTTTCCTGAGGAAGTCTTGCTGTAATATATCATCAGTGTGACAGCCAGTGTTTTATACATTACAATAAAACATCCCCAGAGCAAAGGTACATGAGATGATGAATTATGCTAATATGTTATTGTCATTATGTTATCAGCACTCAGAGTGATTTACCGAGATACATCATCAGTGAGAGATTATCTGATTTCATATTACTCAAAAAATGACACCATTATGGAAAACCACAAGCAGATTCAGTTGATTAATAGGGTTGGTGATATTCTAGTGCCAGAACTCATGTATAGTGGTATATTAAAATGTCCTTTGAAACTGAAAACAAGTTAAAGAAAGATGAGTCCATGAGGTGAGGTTGTAAAAGCACTGTCAATTTAAATACTAATACTGTAGACAGAGTGGATAGTGAAATATAAACCAAAAGTCATTCTTTGTCCTTTATTCAAACATTTGACAGAGACATAGTTCTACATAATTATCTTTAAGAAGCCTGAGAACTTCTTATAAGAAGCCATCTATTGTAAGACCTCTGGTTATCCCATAAATCTTCAGTCTTCAGGTGACACTTTGTAATAATATATGCATTATGTCCCAAATCACTGAACCAACCAGTCTTATAACTAGACTGTGTGTTAAGTGACAGCTAATTTTGTGAAAATATAAGCTGATGTCTTTTGTTACAGCATCTTATTTTGCACAGAACTGTGTATACATTAGGCACTAAAAATATGCTTGTTAGATTGAATTATTTTTCCTATAACTTTTTTCAAACCTCAGATATAATGAGTCTGACACCAAACCACTAGATGAAGACAGCGAGACACCATGAATTGCAAATAGAAAACGACTTCACTTTTCCCAACAGGGCTTTTTCCATCATGATCTCATGAGCTAATAGCTCTGCTTCTTCCCACTGCTTTCTAGCAAAGGTCTCTGACCCACTGATAGTCACAGGGTGTAGGGGAAGGAGTCCAAAGAGTAAGACAGAGCTCATTCGACTGATGCTCACCTGATCTGACATTGATGTCCTCTGAGCTTCCTGTAACTAAAACCTGCTTTTCTTCCATGGAATACTTTCACGAGTTCTTTAGGGAACTCGTTCCAATTTTTTTTTTTTTGGAAGTTTTTGGCTGGGGCCGGGTTTGAACCTACCACCTCTGGTATATGGGGCCAGCGTCCTAATCCTTTGAGCCACAGGCGCTGCCCAGAACTCTTTCCAATGTTTGCACCTCTCTTTCCCAAAGACTTCATAACAGATTCTATGATGTTTAGAACTTATACTTAATATCATTAGTCTCTGTTTTCCAGCTATTCTCTCTATTTTCACCACCTGCTCCTAATCAGTAGCTTACACTTTTGGACAAAGTCCCTTTGGGGGGAGGGAACCTAAGCTGGGCTGGCCCACAACTAATCCACAGGGCATATACTCCTTTGCCCTGATGTCAGTGGAAGCACAGCTGGATCCTAATGCAATAATAATAACTTTATCCTACTGGGTGTGTACTATGGTCCAGGCATTGTTCCATCTATTAACTTACTAAATTTTCCCAAAAGAGGAGGGGGATATTGTTATCCTCATTTTGCAGATGAAGAAACTGAGACAGAGAGAGATCAATTCACTCAGTGTTAAAAAATTCAGTGTTGGAGAGCCAAGCCTCAGCTGTTGGAGTTTGTAGCTCCCACACACATGCTCTTAACTGTGATACTTAATCGTACATTTAGTATTAGCACTAAATACTAAATTTAATTTTAGAACTTCACACTATCGTTCTGTCTTTAGAATAAGTACCAAACAACTAGGGTCTCACTTTTAGCTTTTCCAGGCATAGATTCAAAACAAGTGCCTTGTATTCTCCCAACCTTCAGTGGTGAAGAAAACTTCTCCCAGTAGTTTTATCGGGGCCTCCCGTGAGATTTGAGATGAAGGCTGTCATGATACTCCACCTATATTCTCTAAAAATAGTGATTCCCATCCCAGCCTCTTCCACCTCAGTGATCTGGGTATGGACCAAGGGATCAAAAACCAGCATAATTTTTCTTTTGTTGTTAGATTTCCTTTTCAAGCATTGAAATGCTGTAGGATAGGTTTACAATGTAGGATACTTGCTAGATATTGTTTTTCTCCTTGGCCTTTTGGGGCTTCAACCTAAATTGACACAGAAGGAGTCCTATTTCAATATCCTTTTACAAAATATAAAGGACATTTTCTGTAACCTAAAAGGCAAAGAAACAGTGTATGGTTTCTAGGAACGAGTGAGTCGGTCTCTTGGTCAGTAGTGAAAACCTCAAAAGATGGATATGTCACAGACCTCAAGAAATGTTTCAGGGTCATGAAAGGAGTTTTTACTCCAGCTGATTTATGTGTGCAATTTCAGTAGGGCAGCCTGTGCTAGAGTGCTTCTAGGGATCCACTGGTTAGAGCGTGATGAAGTTGGCATCAACCTGTCAGTGTTCAATTTGGCTTGGAGGTGTGTTATCAATTTCCAGAGCATCTAATATACTCGACTGAATGGGTGGGATGTGAGGCACTCCGGGTCCCAGCAATCATTTTATATCAATCTGTCCCAGGTGAGCGTGCTGCTGGCTCTCCTACTGAAACTGCTTTTGCCTAAAATTTCCCAAGAAAAAGGGATTGACTGAGTATTCACACTTATTTCATATACTGAGTCCCTAGTTTTATTGTCATGTTAAGTGAAGTAAAATATTAATGAATTTTAACTGTAAACACAAAGCATTAAAAATAGCTAATGTATGTTTGTTTATGCATCTATTTACCAGTGAATAAATAGTCTTTATCTTAAGAAAAATTACTGACAGTAAAAACACTTCCAATCTAATTCATTTTCTTAACATATCAGAAAAATTTTATTTGAGAATTTTTTTATCCAGACAGCATAATATATATTTTAGATAAGATGATTATTATTGAATATTGGAAACCTATAAAATACTTTGAAGTTTAACCCTTTCAGAAAAAAATGATTATTTTGGATCTAAAATGAAAGCAGATGCTAGCACTTTTATTGCAGACTTTACTTCTATGTAATGTATCACAAAGGAATAGTTAGTTTATCCATTATAAAATTAAACATTAAAAATTGTGTAGTATTTAGTAAGAGATAAGCAGGCATTGTGGCAACATAAAATATTCAGAAATGTTGCTTGGCACATGCCCTAGTATTTTTGTGAATATTAAAATCATATTATGGGCTTCTGTAACTCTCATTGTGTGTACTATTATGTTCAATCTAACTTTTAACTTAAAAGATGAATGTGTAAAACCACGTTTTGCCACCTGCAAATTCCTCTTCCTTATGGGAAGTTTACTTTAACTTGTCTTTTTACCCCTCCATGGTAAAAGAGGAAATTCTAATGCTTAAGAAAGTAAGACAATAAATTTCAAAATAACACAATAAAGTTAATGTGTAAAGCTCTTTACATTTATAGAATACTTTTATTCATAATATTTTACTGGGTTCAGATAAAAGCAGAACAGTATTATAGTATGGAGGAAGCACTAGTTTGGAAACACAGGCAAATCTTAGATCTGGCAAAATGTTGCCCTGGAACAATGTCCTACCCTTTCTGACCTTCTTTTTCTTTGTCTGGAAATAGTGACAAATCTTTTTCTTAACCATCAGTAAACTGAGTACAGGATCTGTGCCTCATTTATCTTTGTGTCCACCTGTCCTAGCACAGTGCCCAACAATAAATGCGCCATGATGAGTAAATATGTCCATGAGGAGCTATTCTCTTCCATTTACAGATAGAGGCTTAGAAAGTTTAAGTGAACTAATGTTACACAACCAGCAAGGAAAAGGCAGTGGTGAGTTGTGACAAACAGGATCAAATTCTGGAAATCTTGGCATATGTAGGGTACAGAATAGAAACATCAGTCACCATAAAATAGAACAACCAGGTGTATATACAAAAGGGATTTCAGAAGCCCATATATTTCAGGGTCTTCTATCATAAGGACTAGTTTACGCCTCTTCACTCTCTGCAGATACATATGATTAGCAACAAATACTAGGACTCATCCCCACTTGGTGGAGATAGAGTATAGAACAGAATACATTGTTTCTCATTCTCAAATAAAAAACTTATGAGTATATTTAACACAGTGTTTAGCAAAGACACAAAAAAAAACTAGGGTGGCACCTGTGGCTCAGCAAGTAGGGCGCCGACCCCATATACCGAGGGCTGCTGGTTCAAACCCGGCCCCCAGCCGAACTGCATCAAAAATTAGCTGGGCACTGTGGCGAGCGCTTGTAGTCCCAGCTACTTGGGAGGCTGAGGCAAGAGACTCGCTTGAGCCCAAGAGCTGGAGGTTGCTGTGAGCTGTGACTCCACAGCACTCCACCGAGTGCGATAGAGTAAGACTCTGTCTCCACAAAAAAAAAAAAAAAACAAAAAGTAATACTAATCATTACTCTTATGTGAGCTCCGTATCAGTGAAAGCTTTTTAGATGCTTCCTCTTCTTTAATCCACACAACAAACTTATAAGATGCTACCATTATCTTCACTTTGCCAATGAGAAAATCGAGGTACAGAGAGTAAAGGAATCTGCCCACAGACTCAGAGTTCCTAAGTTGCAGAGCAGGATTCAGGTCTGAGCACTGTGACTGAGACCCTATACTCTTGACCTCTGCACTTTTCTTCACAGTATACTGAATAGAGAAATGTGGAACATAAAAGCAAGAACGTTATACGCAGTTCCCACGTCCAATACAGATGTTAAAACTTAAAACTCAGCAAGAATACAAAGCCTAGAAGAATAAACTCTGCTTCACAGAATGACCAAAATATATCTAGAAAACTTATGAAAATTAATTCCTTTCGCTGCTATTTCCCTTATGCCACGATTTTCTATAACACATGTTCAGATAAGCAGTTAACTAAATATATTTTGTCTGAACTTGCATTATGACTGGAATAAGTTCCCTGAATTTTAAAGGGATGACAGAAATATTGATTCTGTGGCAACTGCCTTTTCCCAGGTTCCCTAGAAAATGAAGCCTCGGAAAAGAATTTAGAAGGATGATGCTTTATTTTGGAGGCACAGAAACCAGGGCAGCTGGACAATGGGAAAATGCAAATGAAGCCAAGGAGGAATGTGAAGCAAAACTGAGATATTACTGTGATTTCTGCTTCCTCCTACAAAACACAAAAAGACCCAACAATTGGTACCTATGTCCAGTAACCATGCAGAACTTCTCCAAACGGCAGTATGGAGAAACCATGCTTTGAATCCATTTATGGGAAGGAGCAAGAAAGAAGGAGGTGCCTATGCAACTCTTCTTTATCTGTTTCCCCTTGACAGTGTTAGCCGTATTGTGAATTCCTTCTCTCAAGCTTCCAAGTTGAGTGAACTGGCACCTTCAACAACCACACGGGATGCCAGATTTCACAGTCCTCACTGCAGTGGATCATTCAAGTCCAGAAGTGGTAAAGTCACAAATTCTGGGCTCATGGACCCGATGGGGTGGAGAGGGACCTGCCACTCTGAAGACAAGTGCCTGGTCAGCCCTCAGGGCTAGGATCATGGTCCAAGAGGAGATGAAGCTAATAGAAACTGAGATATTCCGTAATAACTGTGTAACTTTTAGGAAATCAGCTTCTATAGCTGAGGTGAACAGAATATCTAAAGTCAAGGCCACTAAAGGAACTATCTCCTTTAAGGTGTGACAGTATCTGGAGTGTGGGATATGACAGAACAGAAATACACACAGAGTGTACGTGTGTGTACATGAGGATTATATACATTGTTTTCCTCTCAATCACAACTAGTCCTCCGTATGATAATTCACCTACAACCAGAGAAAGGTTTTCCTGTTGGTGGGAGGAGCATCACATCCAGAGCATCTGGCAGTAGGTGATGGGTGGTAGGTAGTCCAGGAAGGAAAGCCAATTGTGTACTAGACACAGTCTGGATTTTAGGGTCAAGAATTCCAGGATCAGTTTATTTTGAGGATACCCATAACAAGATACGCAAAGGACAAGTATCCAGATCTGAAAACAGGACAAGGGCTGATCTCAGAGAGAGCCAAGCAGGAGCTACTGGACAAGGACGCCCACGTGGCCCATGCAGTGTTGAGTCTTACAGCTCTTGGGGCTCCCCATGTAGAGGTAATAGTGGTCTCGAAGCCTAAGAAACAGCTTAGTACTGGCTGACTATTCTGTCTTGGATAGATCAGAGGTCTATGGTGCAAGGGGTCAGATCAAAAGCCCAAACCGGACATTTAGTTACCAACTTTCATGAATTGGAGTACATTGATTGTTATATCCTTTTAGGAAAAAAGTATTCAGCACCTATTATATCTTGATATTTAATACGTATTTTGGGTTAGCAACAAATACAAAAACTCTGTAACTCCCCTTTAACACGTTTCTATTGATTAAGGATTATCAATCATATGTCTAATTTCTTTTTTAATAGTAAAATGTAATAGAAGTACTGTCTGCCTTTGTCTAACAGTGGCATACCTACTTTCTTGACTGCTGTACAATATAACTTATACTTGTAATTTGACATTCAGATTTGCCTCTAATCTCTTTCTTCTTCCTTTACATCCCCCTATCAAGTATAATGCAATCAGTTCCTTAAATCCTAGGTGATAGGAATAATGTTAGAGATAAAAAGCCCCTTCCCCAAATTTATAAATTGAACAACAAAGTTGAAAATAATGTCAGGTACCTATATTCCTAAATTTCAGTGTTCTCAAAGGTAGCCCTTCCTCACAACTGGCAAGAGTATCCTGCTCTAACAATCAGACCCTTACACTCCAATTAAATGTAAAAACAGACCCGAAGCATTTTCACCGAGGTGTACTGTCAAGGCTGGTATAACTTGACTGTCACATAAAGCTCTTTAAATCAGCCTGCCAAGAAACTATGATTGTAGTACGAATTTTAGCATTCGGAAATATTCACTTCCCTTTCACTTACATGGATTTGGAGGGTCAAAGCTATGCATTTTTATCAGATATTTTATTATCTTTCAACTTTTAAAGATTGGTGTGTTAGAATAGAAGAAACACTTTCTTTTCCCTTAATGTAGCAGTGATTTGGTATAAGAAAAATGCTGAGGATTTTTATTACTTATTGAAAGTTCCCATTTGACAAAATGAGAAAGTTTTATGTAAGGGATGGATGCAATGTTTAAATTCCATAGTACTTTTGGAAACTAAGCATCTGATCAAAATAGATGAGCATTTAGAAAAGGGATGAAAGTGTGGAGTTTTGAATTTTCTTAGAAACACGATGCTTCCAAGAAGGGCTACCGCAAGTTTCAGCAAAAATGTAAAAGCTAAAAACCTTGACTCATAAATCTACATGAGCACAGAGAAAAACTTTTAAAAGTAGGCTTTTCCCACTTACTTTAAAGGTAATATTGTTCTTATTATAATGCCTGATAATGACAATTTTTTTTATTTTTCTGCCATATAATGATAAAGCAAGCTAATCATGATTTCCCTTACCATGATCATACCAATGTAAATTGGTATTTTTAGGAGTTGACATGCAAATCATTCTCTCTTCAACACCCATGGGTTGACAGAATCATTTTCTTCTTCTTCTTTTTTTTTTTAATACCTTAGATTGTAAACTCCATCATTTAACAGAATGAACTATTACAATATCTAGGACTTTCTCTTAAAACAAATAAAATTTTTTAAAAAAAACCTAGTTAGAGTTAGGCTACCATCCCCATTTCCCATTTCATTTTCAACCACGTGAGCATCCATTGTACTAAATTTAAGACAGCTCTTTTTCCTTGAATCATCAAAGTTAATCTTTCCTTTTTGAGAGATACTCCAAGAAGGAGGGCAAAATCATTTCAGGGCTTATGAAGGAGAGAGATTGACAGCACTGGCTGAAGTCAGGCAGAAAGCAGCCAGCCCCGGGAAGCATTTCTAGCAGCCACGCTAATGCTCTATAACACTGACATGAAACTTGCTTTGCACTCCAGAAAGAAGCCATTTGGGAAGAGCCTGTCAATAATGTAAAACTGGGCCAAAGGGACGTGCTTGTGTACTGCTAGCAAACGTCTCCCCAAGACTAATTGGAGATGACTGAGCTCATGTTTCAAGTGAAAAATATGAGCATAGCCATCCTCAAATGAAAGGAATTTTCCTGCAAATTAGGATGTTATGTTTTGAAATAGCATACTGAGTTTAACATCTCAGGTATTTTTCTACAAGTAGATTTTTTTTCTTCCTGAATCCTCAGGGTTCTGCTTGAAGTTCAGTTTTGTTTACTGGAAAGGTATGAGAACAAGTTTGAAGCTGTGAAAGATGTTTACTTAGAGCAATAACATGACCAACAGAACTGAATACATAACATAGCAACTTAACCTATCGTCTACAGCTTTCTACCCAACACTGTAAAATCATTAGTGAAGTGAAAAAAAAAAAAATCAGACTAAAGTGTATACATGAAAACCACTGTATCAAAAACACAATCAAATTACCTTGTTTTGTGCTTAAATAATGGATGAAGCTTATGATAACTAGAACTGCTGTTTTTGATTTCTTGAATTGATTCAGCAGCTTGACCTTGGATCCATTTAACATTGAGCCCATGTGAAGTCCTTTGCCCTGAGCAAATGTGTTGTCAGGGAGGAAAAAGTAAAAATTGGTACCATAGAATTTCATAAGTGAAAACACTGAAAAATAACCTGGGTGGAATTTCTTTCTTCTGATACCCAGTACACATCTGTATGTGAGGAAGCAAAATGAAACCAAACAAAAACAAAAGTAAGAAGACCTCTTCAGGTAAACAACTAGAAATTTTTTATGCTATTTTTAAGTATTTTTTTATACTCTTTTTTAAACTAGCAATTTTTATAGACTACATTACACAAAAAGCATTATGAATTCAGTGGGAAGGGGTGGATAGCTTTTATAAACATGGCGTTATTAATTTTATATATCTATGGGAAATTTTTCTAGTCTAATTGGCAGGTCCTTCGAGGATGTGATGATTCATTTGCTGTGCAATTTGACCAAATTAAGGGGTGCTCAGGTAGCTGGTAGGCATTATTTCTGGGAATGTCTGTGAGGGCATTGCTGGAGACCATTAGCTAAGGCATCCGCAAACTGAGTAAAGAAACTCTGCCCTCACCAGTGTGGGCGGGCAGCATCCAGCTCATGGCGTGAGAGCTTAGGGAGAACCAAAAGGGACAGAAAGGGTAGATTCCTTCTCTTCTGGAGCTGGGACATCCATCATCCTCTGTCCTCAGGTATCAGGAGTCCTCATTCTGAGGTCTTCAGACTCCAGGACCTATTCCAGCCCCAGACACCCCACTGTGTGTTCTCAGGCCTTCTAACTCTTACACCCATAATCTCCTGGTTCTCAGGCCTTCAGACTTTGACTGAATTACGCCACAGGCTTTTCTGGTTGTCCCTGTTGCCAACAGCACTTCATAGGACTTCTCGGTTTCCATGAGTCGTGTGAGCCATTCCCCATAAGAAATCTCCTCTTATATTTCCATACATATCCAGTGTTTCTCTTTCTCTACAGCACATTTCTGATACACAGCATTTAATACATACATTTAAAGTATATGTAAATGGTGCTTTCATGATACATCGTGGTCCTTGAAAACCGAATTTCCCAAAATTAATTTTTTTAATATCCTTCTCTCTACTTCATTTACAGGACTGAACAGGACTTTCTCTGTTAAGCAGAGCATACATCATTCCATCTTTTTTCTCTGTAATGTGGAAAATATCTAATCAGAGGAACAAAACTTGAAGTCCTTAATGTATACTAATTTGGTGTTGCATGTGACTAGTACAGATTTATGAGATAATGTTACTAACTTCTTAGAGATAGGAAGATTTTCCTATCTATTCTTCCCTCTATTTTCCCTCTACTCCCCAGTCAGCAATGCACAGAGCAGCCAAAGTGATCTAGAAAACTAATAAAGCAAAACAAAAGCCATGATTTTATCATTTCTCTGTCTGAAGCCTCTCAAAGGTTTTCCATTGCACAAGATAAGCTCCAAATTCTCTAAATGCCTTGGGGAACCCATTATGATCCCCCACCTGCTTCCCTCTCTAGCCTTGTCTCTCGCCCATCTCACGGTCCGCTCTCCTGTGCTCCATCAAACCTGTTACGTTCTCTCTCTCTCTCTCTCTCTCTGTCTCTCTCTCTCTCTCTGAGACAGAGTCTCACTTTTATGACCCTTGGTAGAGTGCCGTGGCGTCACACAGCTCACAGCAACCTCTAACTCCCGGGCTTAAGTGATTCTCTTGTCTCAGCCTCCCGAGTAGCTGGGACTACAGGCGCCCACCACAACACCCAGCTATTTTTTTTTGTTGCACTTTGGCCAGTGCTGAATTTGAACCCACTACCCTCGGTATATGGGTCAACAGGGCCACAGGTGCGGCCTACATTCTTTCTTCTATATGAACTAGTTCTCCCTCTCCCCATCCCCAATTCCCTCCCCTTCCACACTCCATTTATTCACCTAACTCCAAACCTTCCTTAGATTACAGCCTAGTCTTCATTTTCTCTGGGAAGCCGTCTCTTACTCTCCACTATCACAACACCTCTCATGTTCTGTGGCCTCACTGAGTGTGTGTCCCATAACCAATGATTTATTACCCTTTAGGTACTTACCACTATTGTAATCTTATGCTACAACTCCCACATTCATTTAACTAATATTAATCGAATATCTGTTACGTTCAGACTCATTTCTAACCACTGAGAAAACACACACACACAAAAAAAAAACCAAGCAAAAATCCATGCCTTAGGGAATTTGTAGAATACACACAGTGAATATTTGTCAGCAAGAAAAGAATGAAAGAAACCAAGGAAATAGAGAACAAAAGAAAAATAACAGATCAAGAACAAGAATGTAAAGTAAAACAAGAACAAGCCAAGGGACAGGCAAGGTAAAAATGGGCTCTTAGAAACCGGATTGATCTTTTGAAGGGCTTCACCCCACAACTAGATAAGCCCTCTTTTATTTAAAACTGTCCTTTGTCGTTGGCTTGTGATGTCATTTGAAGATAATAGAAATTGTTTCTTGCTTCATGCTACTTGCAGCCAAGAACATCCAGCTTCTGTCATGTTATGCCATTCATTTTCTAGTGCTATCTTCCACAGCCATCTGCTGTCCAAAGCGAACAAGGGTTCAGAACCCAGATGATATACTTCAAACCTCAGCAAAGCAAGCTGGAAGCTTGTTTTAAAAGGCACTGCTTTTCCAAAATGTATTCACTGGTAAAAACTCTGCTATGAAACTGTGAATATGTTATGCAAGTAAAATTAGACCTTTCAACTTGCTTGGTATTATGCATGATTGCACACATTTATTGTAGGTAATTCTACCAAATTTAAAGTGATTTTATTTTTTATTATTAGACATTTAGTACAAAAGGTCAAAAGAAAGATTTAGGATCCCTGTTATCCTTTTATGTTTTAAAAAAATAACTTATGTGTACTATCTTTTAATCACAAAATGGAGATTTTTAAGCCACACACACAAAAAAACAAACAAATAGAAAAGAAATCAGACCAAAATGTACATAATTTTGCATACAGGAATAGCAACAGATACAGCTCAGATTACAAGATTCAATTCTCTAGGAACACACTTCAAGTGACGGTAACATTGAACAATAAATGTATTTGGGGGCATTCCTGGCTCTAGGAGCTTTAAAACATTTTTTCATGTTCTTTCTCACATTTGAATATGGGCCCCTCCTTCCCTCAGCCCACGATCCTAAATGTCTAATCACACCTTCACTGACAAGGCTGTTGCCGACATCTCCATCCTCACAGCCATCAGTTTCCTCCTTGGACCTGAAGCAGCAGCAATGTCAGACAACCTGCACTTCCTTGGACATAAAGTGCTGCCCCACCCCTTTGGGCGTTGCTCTGTGAATTCCTTCCTCTGAAAGGAGGCCCTGACCTCTTTGTCTTACTAGTCAAACTTCTACTTCTCTTTTCAACTTTACTTAAAATATTACCTCTAGTGTGAAGCTTTCTGCTTCATCTCACAGCCACCCCAAAGAACTGATGCGTCCTGTTTTTTTTGCTGCCAAATCTAGTAGAGAATTTTGCTGCACCCCTTGCCCTCTGTGCTGCCATTACTTATTTACATCACTGTCTCCTACTATAACGTGATCTCGCTGAGG
Organism: Arctocebus calabarensis; assembly: GCA_963573935.1. Lineage (NCBI taxonomy): Eukaryota > Metazoa > Chordata > Mammalia > Primates > Lorisidae > Arctocebus > Arctocebus calabarensis. The sequence goes on from CAUYON010170111.1 coordinate 27,721, forward strand.
ACAAGGAGCATGTCTTTGTGACTGTAGCGTGTGCCATGAGAGATATGTTCAAAAAAATTTGATCAAAGAGAAACAAAGGGAATTAATGAATGAATGAACGCCACCAATGACCTTCAGGGCCTCTCCAGTGATGCCCTTTATAAATGGAAAACTCAGGCTGAGAAATTCCCCTTCTCCTTTTCCTTATCATTAACCAAGTTTATAATGATGACGAAGAAGGAATTGAAAAGTGAAATGTGAACTCTACTTATACAATAAGGTTCTGAGACTGTGCTTTTCACTCCACATCATTTGCCTAATTCATCCATCCAGTCATCCCCTTAGCAAATAATCATTAAATTCCTATTATAATCATAACACCATGCTAAATACTGTAAAATAGATTACAAAGAAGAATAAAAGACCCTTCAAAATTTTTATAACTTCTCTGAGGAGACAGGATGCCCACACTTCAAAAAAGCCAAATAACAGTACACAGAAGGCATAGGATGTTAAATTCTAGGTGAGTGGGCAGACCCCGGGAATCACAGGCAGGCATGGGAGGAGTGACTGCTTTGGTCATGAACAAAGTAGGGTCTGAAGGATTAATTGGCTTTAAGTTGGAGAAAAGTTGAGAAGACCACATTTTGTGTTGAGAGAATGGAATGAACAGGAGTTTGTGTAAACTTTCACAATTGTGAGCCTGAGGATAAATATAAATTGTCCTCTGTCCTTTAATCAGTTCACCCCTACTTTAAAACCTATTCATAGCTGGATGTGGTGGCTCATGCCTATAATCCTAGCACTTTGGTAGGCTGAGACAGAAGGATCACTAGAGGCCAGAAGTTCAAGATCAGACTGGTCAACAGAGAGAGACCCTCATCGCCACAAAAAAATTTGCCAAAAAAAAAAACTACTCAAAATACTAACATTTTAATAATTCTCTAAGCCAAAGTCTGTTTTTATTTTTTTTTTTGAGACAGAGCCTCAACCTGTCACCCTGAATAGAGTGCCATGGCATCACAGCTCACAGCAACCTCCAATTCCTGGGCTCAAGCGAGTCTCTTGCCTCCGCCTCCCAAGTAGCTGGGACTGCAGGTGCCCGGGCATTTTTTGATTGCACCCGTCATTGTTGTTTGGCGGGCCCAGGCTGGATGGATTTGAACCCACCAGCTCAGGTGTACGTGGCTGGCGCCTTAGCCCGCTGAGCCACAGGTGCTGAGCCAGCCAAAGTCTGTTTTTAAAGTGAATCTATGTGTACTAAACAAATGAATGTATTTCAGGGCATTCCTGGCTCTAGGAGCTTGAAAACATTTTTTCATGTTCTTCCTCACATTTGAATATAGGCCCCTCCTTCCCATGAGTAACTTTCCTCAGTCTTTCAGAAGAATATGACCTCTCTCTTCTGTTGAATGTTCATCAGTCTGAATAGATGGTCCCAAACAACCTGCCTCTAAAGATGTCGTTGTGTCATCTTGTCTCTCTTTCTTGGCTTAGGGCCAGAGCTAGCCTTTCTGACAATGGTAATTTGAAGTCACTGTTTCACTCTGAAATGATATGTCACAACAGTATATGCCACAGCTACAAAGAAGACCTGACTCTCAGATATGTTCACTGAAAGCACTGTGGATCTGTCGGGGAGTCTGATTTAATGTACAAAGTGCCCGTGGGCATAACAATGACATAGGAAGCTGCTGAGCTTGGCACTTACCCTTTCTGTATTTCCTTAGACAGGAGTGAAGGTTATTCCTTCTATGTTAACTCACGGGGGTATTATGGATATGAACAAATCATAGAGTATTAGAACTTCACATGAACAGTAAGATATCATGACCAATCCCTCAATTTCCAGGAAAAAAAAATCTGTAACTTGCCCCAGATAGAAGAATAAATTAGTAAAAAATGAGGGAGTGAGAAGACAGGTGTTCAGTTGTTTTCTCTCTTCACATTGCATGGCTATTTCTCCAAAGGGGTACCCCAGGATTTATGAGAGTCACCCTGGGTATGCCTCAGAGTCCTCTCCATTTTCTCCATCCTTTCTGAATATTTGTTTTTAAACCAGCCTTGCAAATAATACTGGTATAAATATAGTAGGTATGTAATTTTATGCAATTTATTTTCCTAATGATGGGATCTAAATTTTTCCTCCAATAAATAGCATCCAACCATGGATGAAGAGACTATTAGTCAGGGTTCTCCAGAGAAACAGAAGCAGTAGGATATATATAGACATATGAAGAGACTTATTATGGGAATTTGCTCATGCAAATTATGGAGGCCGAAAAGTCCCACAATATGCCACCTGCAAGCTGGAGCACCAGGAAAGCTGATGGTGTAATTCAGTCTGAATCCAAAGGCGTGAGAAACATGGAGGACGGGCAGAAGTGGTGTAGATCTCAAAGTTCAAAGGCTCAAGACCCTAGAACTCTGACGTCAAGGGAAAAAATGGATGTCCCGGGTCCAGATAATTGAGAAAATTTTCCCTCACTCCACCTGTTTCTTCTAATCTGGGCCCTCAGTAGATTGCCTGATACCCTCCCTCAAACAAATCTTCCTTAGTCTACTGATTCAAATGCTTAGTCTACTGATTTCCCTTCCTTGAGAAATTTTCTCAGAGCCACACCCAGAAATAATGTTTTGCCATCTGTCCGGGCATCTTATAGGTCATTCCAGTTGCATAAAATCAACCTCACAGATGGAACAGGTGTGAATCACTGTTTTTTTTATTAATATTACTCTCACTGTGCAACCCAAGAAGAAAGCAAAGGACTCACTCTTCAGTATTGCACATTGAGGGCACGGGATAAAAATACTTCGTAACTTTCCAATATTCTATACATAAAGTAGTAGCGTTTCATTAAAGATTTAGTGTATGAAATAGGAATAATATCAATTTAACAATTGCTACTGGTCTGAAAAAAATAATCCTTCACTCCCGTTTATGATTTACATGCCACAATTGTTTTAAAACGAACACTTTTGTGCTAATTTCTATAGGTCTTTGTTATAAAAACAGTAAATGAGAAGCATTAAGTTCAGTTCAGTTCATTAAAAATACCAGGGAGGAGGGCTGGGGCAGCCAGTCTTCTATAGGGCTGGATTAAGAAGAAAGAGAGAGAATAAATTGAGAGAGAGATGCTGGAGAAGACATGAGCTGCTATCCCAAGAAGAGTGGGAATTGTTTTGTCAGTTCTGTTACAGTCAGCTATCCCCTGAGACTTTGCCATACATTTGCAAAGTCATAACAAGTGATAGGCTGTTTTGAAAAAATTGCCCATACTGTCAGCAGTGCTTAAGTGACCTACGCTCAGATACAATGACAGTCTTCATAATAATGTATATAGATATATAATTTTTCCTCATTACAGTATCATTGCGTCCTACATTATCTGCCTTATAGGATGGACTAGAAAGTCTAACTGAACAGATGTCCCCGTAGAGTGTTATTCACTCAGTGATGTAGCCCCTACCTATGTTCTCATTGAGAGTACTGAGAAATAGAAAGCAATGAATTATTTTCAGAGGCAACTGAGGAGGAAGTGGGTGAAAAGGATCCTAATTCTTCAGGATTTGAATAGTATGATAAGTATTGTTTTATTCCAAGGACAAAAAAAATGAGCCTTCACTGAGCTGCTTACATACATTTAGACAATGGATTAAAATGTAGTGTAGATCCAAGCCTATAGTGTGAGGAGAGGAGAATGAGAAAATTTTTCCATAGTTAAGAATTTTTTTGCTGGTGGAAAACAAAGCTGGTGATTTAGTGATTCATGTTTATTTGAAATTATTCTCATCTGTCCCTATTCTTTATGAAAAATACACTGTAAAATAAATTTCAAAAGTAGATAATTATTTGTTTCATAATCAGATCAGGGGGATTAGATCAGAGTTGGAGTGGCCAGAAGGACAGCAGTGCCTGCAGGGCAAGAAAGATAATGGAAATAGGTCAGAGCATCTGGAGGAAGACTTAGTAGGAGGGTGGAGCCGACACTCTGGGGAATCCACACCCTGTCTGAAGACATTCTGATTCACTTAAAAAAAAAAAATTCAGCAATGAAAAAACTAACTGCAGGCATTTTTAAACCCAAGACAAAACAGCTGGTAAAGTCTATGTTCATAAAATCTAAGACCCTAAGACCCCAGTGAGCACCCTCAACAAAGGTCCTCAGCATAGGAACAAGGAAAACTGTCAGGAAGACTTGGTCCTATATAAAATTATAACAAAGGTTAGTTTTCATATGTTTGTCATCTAAAACAATGCTGTTTACTATAAATTACTGCACTGTTCATCATCTTATAAAAATTGATTACTAATAACCAATGATACACTTTCTAAATACTATACCAAAAGGGAGTTTTTTAAATTATAGTAAGTGTTGTTAATCTGGCATCTGTGATTCCCAGGACATTGATGCAAACTCGTGTGTGGGCATGTACACATGCTCACATTTGCACATTGTACGCCTACATTTGCATGTGTCTGTCACTGCATCTACATGTACATTTTGAAAGATGTTTCAAGCCTAATCTGCTGTGCTACAACCTCACAGGGAAAAGAGAAACATTCATAAAAAGCAAGAAATCAGAGACAATTCTTAATAGGCGGATCAAGCTCTGAGCAGAAGTCTGGCCTGCCAACATTCAACCATGAAGGATGTTCTTTGATGACAGAATTTTACCCGTGAAATATTAAGATGAATAAGATGTATGTTCAGTCTTGGAAGGGCAATGGCGGGACAATGGCAGGAGGTTAGGCATGGGACCAAACTCATTAGACCAAGGCACACGGCCTTCCTTGAACTGGGCATGACAAAGTCTGAATTACTGTGAGTGGATTGGAGCCCTCTGTATCAGCAGAATTGACTTTGTGCCTGACTCCGAAAATCTTTGTTTGAGAAGAAGACTGCCTCTGAGTGAAGGCACCATAAAAAGAGGTGGTTTCAGTGATGCCCAGTGAGGGAACCAAGATGCTGATCTGTTCTGGAAGGTAGTCAGATGGGAAAAAAATGAATTTTAAATACATAAACTAAGGAAGCAAGATTTACGAGTGTCTACTTGGTGCTGGCAGGTTAAGACATGCTTCATGTCTACTACCTCCTTTAATCTACTCAATGAATGTTATCTAGAAGCAAAAACATGAGAAGTTTTTCCCTTGTGACTATCAGCGAATTCAATCCATTGTTAGTCCTCAGTTTTTCTTCAAGTAATGAAAATATCATCCCTGTATTTGAGACAAGGATAAAACTTCTCAGAGTATTAAAGTTGCCCTAGATTAGTAAACCTCAGCAAAGGAGAGGTGTGCATGCCTCTCTGAGAAGAGCTGAGTACGTAGTTGTAAAAGACATGCACAATATAATACAGTTTCGAACCACAATACCTTTTATTGATTTGGGAATGCAAACTAAGAAGAAATACATAAGAGATAGACTTCTTTCTCAAGGGAGAGTAGAGTATTTCCCTGGTGAGGTTTGTCTGTGTAACTGAGACATGTGAGATTTTTCTGTGATTTCTTGTGAATTGCTGGGACACCAAGGCGAATTACGGCAGAAGGATCCGGAACACCAACCCTCCACCAGTGCTCCTGAAACAAGACCACCTCTGCCACAGATAAGCCCACCAACAAGAAATCACAGTCTAAGGCAGTGGTTCTCAACCTTCCTGATGCAGCAACCCTTTAATACAGTTCCTGTGGGTTGTGACCCACAGGTCGAGAACCACTGGTCTAAGGTAATCCTTCAGTAAGCACATTAATGCCTTCTTTCTCCGACATCAGGAAGGCTCTATAAAATGAGCACACTTATGGTACATCTTAGAAGGGACAGGTGAAATCTACTAAATGTAGAACACAAATGTTTTCACACAATAAATGAGAAAATCCCATGAAAGGTATGTCGAACAGTTAGATGAAAGTATTTCTGATTGTATATGAAGCCCACACACTGTAGCCCATGATTGCACTAATGTACATAGCTATGATTTAATAAAAAATAAAAATTAAAAAAAAAGAGTTTTCCAAATAATCAATGGTTACCCATTAAGATTTAAATAACAAAAAGGAGGAAGGCAGTCAATGTGTTGGTTTCACACCTTTCTGAGATGTATTACTTATGCTGTTGCCTTCTTGAACAAAAAGTGTTTATGTTACTTTGCCTCTTGGTTATCACTCGTGATAGTCAATGTGACCATCAATCATTGGCTTAGGATGTAACCTGTTGATGTGCTCCTCTCTTTCTGTGTGGACCAGCAGGGGTCTGCTCACAGAGTTTAGGCACCAGCTCATCTCACTTATCTCCCTGTGAATAAACAAACAGGAGAAGACACTGTGGGTGAATGTCAAAACTTTTATGGTCATTAATTCAAATCTTGTCATTTTGTAGACCTGTCAGCTAATACTGTAAAGTTTAAGACCTGTGCAAGGTCACACAATGAATTATAATAGAGTTGTATCTCACTTAGTATTTGCAGTTCATAAAAAAAAAAAAGTGTTGTTTAGTCAAAATTGCCCTGGTAAAATTCTTAAATTATTCTTTAAACATAATATATATGTTCTGTGTACCATGATTATTAAAGTCATTAAAGTGTGAGTACTACAGAGATAGATTGAAAACAAAAGAAAAGGGAAAGTCTACAGGCAGATTATTGTCTAGTCAAACCATTTACCTTTAAGATAACCATCAAATCCACTGAATGAGAATTGGAGAGAAACTTTTCAAGTGTTCTTGCTTCTATATGAAATTTTCCCACTTGGTTTCAGGATGCAGCCTCTATAACCTTACTAAATTTCAATTGATTGGTCACTCCTCTGAAGATTAGAGGGTTAGGTTCTAAAGCTCAGATGTTAAATGCACCAATAATACAGCTCCACTCTAGGGATATAGAGTGTGTGGGGATATACACGTGTACACCACTCCTGGCTCCCTCTTCAGCATTTTTTCAGCTACAGCCCACTACCTCCTTATTAGGCAAGAGTCCATGAATATGACTCGAAAAACAGGAAAAACAAAAAGACTTCTAGCAACTGTTTTAGTAGTGATGTAGTTTGCATACTTCTTTCTCTTTTGTTCCCTAAGTGATTAAACGTGCTCTATAAGAGAGATAGGAGTAAATGTGAAGGTTTGTGAGTTACAGTCAGTCATTTTCAGTAGCATCTTTGGTAACAATTTTTTCTCTCATAAACATATGGTAAAGCAATACGTAATGTTCCAGTGATTGTGATTTCAAATCTAAAGTATTATTTGTTCATTCCTGAAACCTGAAACAAACATCTGGTGGTTAATGCTTTGAGAAAAAAGTATGTTAGTGCATTACCTCTGTCTGTGTTTCAAGATCATGGGCAAAAACAGGTAGATGAGATTAAGCCACAAAAGTTTAAGGTGGTTCATTTAATTAAAAAAAAAAAAAAAACTAGCCTTTTACATTCCCTTTAATGGAGAGAATAGAGGCAATGCAATAGTCCTTTTCTTTTTTTTTGACAATGCAATTGTCTTGAGGGGCCTCTTCCCTTCTGCCTCATCTTTCAATTAGATATAAACTATATCTAGTATATGTTCTCTCATTGGAAAAAAAAATTGCATGTTTTCTTATCTGTATCCCATATATGCTCAGAATTATTCTGGTTTGTAGATACTAGAATGAGTCAGATTCATGTTATTATGCGTTTTTGTTCATTAGAATTAGATTTCCTACATTGAACTTCTAATTTTTCAAATTGTATTAAGATTTATGCCACCTCACACTTTCTATTTAAAGACAACTCTTGGCATAGAATTTGAAATAAAGATGTACTGTCTATTTTGCTAGGTTCATTTTAACAAAATTTTCTGGGAAAAAAATTTTTTTTAATCAGGGAGTATGTTAGTTTACTAGGTGATGCTCTTGGTGTGCTTGCCTCTTTTTGTGTGGACCAGCAGGAGTTCTGCTCAGAGTTTAGCCTCAGAGACTGGGTGGCTTAAACAACCAGAACTCATTTCTCACGTGCAAGGGGATGAATTCCCAGATCACGTGAAGTCCGGCTTCTCCAGACTTTGGCTCGGAGGCCTCTCTCTTTGACTTAAGGATGACCGCCTTCTTGAGGATGTCCTCAAATCGCCTTTTCTCTGCCCTGTGTACCTCTGATGTCTCTTCATCTTCTTAAAAGGAAACTAGTCAGACTGGATTAGGACCATCCCCATATGACTTCATTTAATTCTAACTACCCTTTTAAAGACTATCTTGAACTATAGTTACATTGAGCTTTAGGGCTTCCAAATATGAATTTCAAATTTTGAGATAAGACAGTCTGCAACAGGTAGTAATGCTTATGAACTAAATGTTCTGGAATATCTTCCCCTTGAAGAAAAAGTAAAATGTCATGAAGGAAGGTGATAAAGTTATGATTTCCATGTGGTATCAAGTTATTCAAAATCTAAATGTACATGTGAATCATTTATGAGAGATATTGTTTATAAGTGAATGAGTAAATGAGCAACCATTAGCTCTGGTTTTTGACTTATCTTAATAGAACTTACAAGGATTTAGAAAAGGAATAGCCAGGGAGACTAGCAACTCAAACATATTGTTTCCCAGAAAGGGAAAGATCCAGAGTCAGAAATGCCGGAAGAGACTTCAAGGTGGCATAGCTCAGGGGCAGAGCATTTGACTGCAGACGAGATCGCTATTCTTGCATCTATTCTGGGTTTAGTTTTTATTCTCTGGAAATATGGCTTCCATATTTGAAACAAGCCTGAGTCTTATTTAAGTGGCTCCAATATGCAGAGCCACAGACTGAGGCACTTTAGTCATAAACCCACAATAAAACAAAAGAAGCTGCAGCTTCGGTGTACAAATACAAGTAGGGATAGCTGTACTCCTTCATGAAGACACACCAATTTTCTTAGAACATAATTTTATGTTATAAAGTTGGATCATTTGCAATGTTCCCATTTCTGACTTGTTCTTAATGCTTTGGATGAGAGTTGCTGGATTTAACAAATAAACATATGGGGTATCCAGTTAAATTTGAATTACAGGTAAACAATGCATTGTTTTTATAGAATAAACATGTTTTATTCAATATTTGGGCCATGCTTATACCATAAATAATCTTTCATTGGACACAGTTGTACTAAAAAAATGGTTATTTTTCTGCAACTCAAATTTAACTGTAGGTCCTGTATTTTGGGTTCAAGAAGGAATCCGCTCCATTTGTCCCTCTTCGTACACCAGCACCCTCATTTAAGCTATTCCCAAAAACTCCGTAAATTTACTTTCCTGGTCTTAATTTGGTGCAGTTTTTAACCTCTGGGCCAACACATGAAAACTCAGGCTTCAAGCTCCCTTTCATTCTGCTGCTTTGATAGGTGGTTACAGACACTCTGTGTTAAAACAGTCAAGTTTTACCCAACTTTTCCCCTTAGGGTGAAGTATTTACAGCTTGAGTTCAATGCCCCATAATGTTAATATGATCGCATAAATAGACCCTGGGTGCGTTATAATATGGTGAGAAATCCCTAGCCCTTTAGATCTCTAAACCCTGGCCTCAGATTGCTCACCTGTAAATCAGGGGATCAGAATCAACGTGTATTCCCCAAGGTTCCCACTGACAATTCCAGGCTATGAGTCTGAAATGAGAGTTCTGTTTTTGCTCTCACGTGCCTTGTGAAACCTAAATAGTTTCCATTGCAGAGTAATCCTTTTGCTCTTTAAGTCGTGTTTGGATTACTTAAATAAGTGAGGGTTAGATCACTCCATTTACAGCTTCACCTTTAAAGATATTTAACCTAAGTTCCTCAAAGGGCAAAGAATGTACTTTATATTTCTTTCCACTCCTCCTCACCCTACCACCAAACTTTGCACACAGTGGGTGGTCAGATGATGTGATCATGAAAATGCTGATAAATGTGGAAACACTCCCATTTTGGTGGGCTATAATTGTCGAAAATAATTTTGCTGTGAACTTAGGACAGGCATCAGGGAACCTCTCCTTGTTCTCTTCTGCCATCTAGTGGCAACAAGGTGCTCTCCTTCACTCAGCTGGCAGTGCTGAGCGGCAAAGATTTTAAAGATTGTAAATCAAATGGATGAATCGTTTTATTCTTGTCATTACAGTAAAAAGGGATTTATAGAATGTTTCAACAGATAAAATGTAATAAAAGTTAATAAAAGTTAAGTGTAACACAGTGACAGACTTTAATACTTGCACGTTGCCTATTAAATTCATGCACTTTTATCTCTTTAATATGTTCAAATGTTAAATTGAACACTGAAGAACAAAAACACTAACTAGATCAAGGTGTTTGTAAGACAGATTACCCTTGTAAGGTGCTCTTGTATACTATTAAAGAAGATTTTCATTTAAAATAAATATAATCATAGCAGATAAAAAGGGAAAAAAAAGAGAAGGGAAATAAATTCTGAAAAGCGTTGAATTGGTAGAGAATGTTTCAATTCTGTATTTAACCTCTTGTCTTCAATTAAGATAGAGCTTATTCTCGTTATTATTTATAAATGCAATACAGTGTTTAATGAGTGTTGAATGATATTTAGTTTTAATGTCCCATAATCTGGAACTTTCCTCAAATGGCATAATAGTGAGTTTAATTGTGTGAATCTAAAGTAAAAATAAATTTTTCTAATGAATGAAATAAAGTATTTCTGAAGTGTGACTTATTTCCCATTAAGGCTGTTTTCACTGAATAACTATTACATAAAAAATATTTCTGACATTTTAACATTATTCTGGTTTTCCTTTGATTTTAATTTAAAATGCCAATGCAATTATGAAATGTTTAGATCTTTCTAACAAAAAGCGACTTAATTGGAATGCCACTTTGTTTTTTAATACACTTGTGAGCCAGCTAAGGGAAATGCACATTTTTCTTTCCAGGGTGGGAAAATCCCCATAAGGTGGACAGCCCCAGAAGCTATTGCCTACAGAAAATTCTCCTCGGCAAGTGATGCGTGGAGCTACGGCATTGTCATGTGGGAGGTCATGTCCTATGGAGAGAGACCGTATTGGGAAATGTCTAACCAAGATGTAAGTGCTACCAATAGTTAAACCACTATTTTGTGAATGTAAACACACAGATATCTTTTGTCCCCACCCAGATTAGCCCTTATTGTCCTAAGAGTATGCAGGGTCTAAGTTTGAGGAGCTGAGTCACCTTTCACTCTGAGCAATATTTGGTTTCATAAAAGCCAGCTGATGAGCTGTGCTGTGCAAGTACCCGATCCCCATCGTACATGTGAGATTTCCACACCTGTAGTGCATCATGACTGTGCTCATACAACAGCCTTGATCTACAAGTAAAACAAGAGAAAGAATAATGTTTATCTCTCATTTCTTTCTGGGGGCAATTGGATGCACCACTGTAAAGAGCAAAGTAATTTAGGTTAGGTATTATTTAGGAGAAAAAGAGTAAATGTTTTCAGACAATACATTCTCAATATCTGTCATCTAGGGTGACCTTTTGAGATATGTGACCCTTACTGCTGTCCATTTTGTTTCTGTTTTGTCTGTAAAAACGATCCTGGTGGTTGATACTGTTACAGAAAAGGATAGTTCATACGTTTAACCTCTATGGCCCATTCCCAGGGGTAGAGACAGAAGTGTGAAGATAGAGGTACTCTGACAATGCAAATGAGTGTGATGTTAGAGCTAACAGGATGTTTTAGTTTCCCGCTTCCTCATTTTGGAATTCAGGCTACGTCTACTCAACTCGCCCTTCTCAGAGACTTTGATGGTTTCTTAGATGATGATGATGATGATGGGAAATCACCTCAAAGATGACTCTGAATCTTCATAGGTAAAAACAAGGACTATGTAACTATAAATTAATCCCTAAATGCACAGAGAACTATTGCACATCTCATTTCTTTTTGCCAGTTAATCACTGGAGTAACTCCCACCCACCTCACCTCCTCACACCTTATTACTCCATTACATCCTCAAACTTACTCAATCACAAAGAGAATTTGTACCTTTCTGATGCCAGGCACAGACAACACTGGATTTTGGCTTAGTTGAAGAAGGTTATTGTTTCTCCCTGCCATTTAGTGTTGCTTTTGAAGCTGACTCCTGCTTAGTCTTCTGGTGTCTCCTGTCTCTGGCCCGGAACGCATGAAGCAGCAGGTTTGAGGTCCAACATAGTCATTGCTCTTCAAAGCACAATGTCACCATGTTGTTGATGTGCTGACAAAGCCAGATCCCAGAGCATTTGGTCTTGTGGGTAAAGGACTCCATAAGTAGAAACCTCTGCTTCACCTTCAACACTTAGGCTTTATGGGTCAGGGTCGTTGACTGAAGTTTGCTTTTTTTGGAGGATTTTGTTGGAAAAAACTCAGTTCTATTCCCTGACATGGGGCTTTGTTTGGGCCGGTTCCTGACTGCCTTTCTAACTCTTCCTAAGCTTTCAATTCCAGAAGCAGGAATTTATTCCCTCACACCCAAAGAGAACTCATATTTTGTTTCGTTTTGTTTTTTGTTTTTAACCTGTTATCTAAGGTAGTAGAAGCCCTGGATTCTGTCGCCATAGTTCCTGTTCCCAAGATACTGCTTGCCTACTTGTTCTATTTTGATTCGCCTAAAATAGGCCACTCAAGCAAATCTCCAGAATAAAAAGTCCTTCTCCGGAGGAGTTAGAGTTTTCACTGCATAGGAGAGGCTGTACTTCCAGCACCCTCCTTAATTTTTGTCCCACCTAGTCCTACCTTTCCTGATTTCCTCACAAACTTTAAAAATCTTTAAAAACTAACTGAAAAGGCTTCTAACTTTACTAATAATATGCCTGTATCAGTAATAAGATCTTGATCATCCACAGTGACATATATGTATATTTATGTGTATATTGTATACAATAGTCTTAATATATCCAATTAAAAATGTTTATTGAGTGCATTTTCCTTTCTGGTAACTAGAGATATAACAGAGAACAAGTATTATACCTAGAAAAGACCCATAAAATTATCTAGCTCAATCCCTTTGTTTTTTAGTTATGAAACTGAGGCATGGTGAAGTGGCCTGATTTCCCTAGGTTTACATTAGCAAAATGGTTTGTCAGTGCTTTTGGAATAATATTGATAAACTTCTAGAATAATTCATGGGCAGAGAAAAAAGAACAGGGGACAATCGTGTCTTTCATAGTGATTTTGCTTACAGTCTATCTAGCTCCCCACGTTGGGCTGATGGTAGCTTGCCTCGTGGAATTTACATTCTGAGGGAGACAGAAGAGAAACAAAATTAATAAATATGTGAAAGACCTTGTATATAACATAATAACCAATTCTCTGGGGGGATCAAAGGAAGAGAGGAGGATAAGAAATGCTGAGGAGTTGATTTAAATGTATCATATATATTACAAAATCCTTCATGAATGTCATTCTCTTATAGTCATAAAAGTCATAATTAGTCATTCTTATTAGGCATTCATAAATAGTCATTCTTATAATAGGATGATACACATACATATAAAGAGCAGTTCCATGACTTTTTCTGTTCCTTTGATTTTCGTTCCACAAATTTAGTAACCACAGCCACAGTTATGTGGACTATACCTCAACCATTCAAGTCCCCCTAACTTTTCAAAGTACCTCACTTTCATCAGCAGTAAATATAATAAAGTGACTGAGTTAGATACCCTTTTAGTAACATGCTATGATTTTATGCTCTCTGGAAAAATAGTTGTCACAATTTTCTCATCAATGGAATGATTTTAATTGTTTTTCCAATGCTTGGGACTTTCCTGAATTTTTGCGAAGGTGCCCAGAGTTAAATAGGACTTCTGCAGAGCAGAGCAGGTCCTCGTGAAGATGCCTGGCCATAGGACAGATTTTTTTAGGAGCGCAGCTTCTGCAGGAAAAAGCTGAACTATGTAGTTTTCATCATAGACCACTGTGTAAATTGTTCTTAATTATTGCCTACCATGGTCCAAACTCTTTTGTCGGCCCTTTTCCTGCTGGATCTCCATCAACAGTTTACCCAGCCATTCTGGCCATGTCTATTGATCATCAATGTCCAAGATGACCATTTAGAGAGTGATTTTGTCTATTAAACTTCATTTGGCCACAGAGACTCTATCTGGAACCAAGAGAAGCTATTGCAGCCAGGAACATACTCCCAGCATTAAGCCCATTCTCATTCATTCAGGATTTCCAATGCTCACAATACAAAAACTTGGTTGTTTTTCCAGGCCCAGGTAGGATTTTAAGCTGGTATATTTTCACAGTCTCACCAAAGAATATTCGAGCAAGAATCTGAGAAAAGGGAGAGAAAGTTGGAGGGGGGTTAGTCAGGAGGAAAAGAAGCCAAACCTTGAGGTGCTTGGATCAATACAGACTAGAGGAAAGTAGTAAGAACAAAAGTCTTTTATGTACCTTGTGAGGATGTTTTCCAGCTATAGTAAAGAGAGTTGAAATTCTGTTTAGTGTAACATATTGGAAGTTAGAGTATCTATGACAGATCCTGTAACCAGACTTTCTATTTCAAAGCAGAAATAACTTAATCACAAATTTCCTAGCTGCTCTTTCCAAATATTGGCTATTTCCTCTTTGTCCTGCATTTCTCATTTATTTGCTCAAAATATGGCATTATGTTTGATTTTTTTTTATAAGCCAGGTTTACTTTAAATAAGGAAAGTAATGTGATAGACCATACAAATTCAACTATGTTGTGTTTGGATATTTTATATTTTTACTACATTTTGGTGAGTTGAGAAAAGCAGCAGGTACCATGCATTATGATTTTAAATGAGTTTAGGCAATTTCAAATAATTTTTGTAAAATAGTTTCTTCATTCTGCAGACTGTTGCGTATTTTAATACAATGAACAAATCTGAGTTTGCAGAATCTGTGTTAGTGAATAACAGTGAGTTTCACAAAAGATCAGAGGTACATATAATACATTAGGGGAAGGAAATGAGAAAAAACAGTGTGCAGAACCAATTCATATGAGATCTGACAAAAAGTAATAGTGGGTGCCATCTGTTTAGCCATTCAACAATGACTTCTGAAATGTGCCAATTACTGGACCAAGTGGGCACATGAAATGTGGATGGGGAAGTAGGAAACCCAGTCCTCACTCTCAGAGAACCCACTGTTTAGGTAAAGAGATGAAGTTCCACCATCTATGAGTCCTACTCCCTAACCCAAATAGACAGCACAGTCATTAAAGATACAGGCTGTGCCTTCTGTCTTCTGTTAATGGAAACAACATTGTGTGAACACAACATAGTTATTTTTTGAATAGATAGATAGATATAGATATAAATATGCCAAGAAAGCATGCAGACTCTAATTTCGGAGTTCTTTTGATTATACATGTCAGAAATATAACTTGAACTAACTTAAGCAAAAATAAGGAAATGTTTCCATTATGCAACTGAGAATACAAATTCAGCATTGCTGGATCCAATGGATTATGCAGGATTTTTGGTGCTTCCCTAGGTTCGTTGAACTCATTCTCTCCAATTGCCTGAAGTTCCTTTTTGCTTCTTCTTTATACTCTGGAGCTTAGCATTGGAGTTTAGTAACCCAGCAGATTGAGACTTTTCTGTGAAAAGTCATATGCCAATCAAATCGCAGAGGAGGTTCTGGCTGCTTCTGTTAGGGGCCTGACCAATCCTGCACCAAAATCATGCCAGAGAAATGGATACTGTGATTGGCCCAGTGAGGTTTATGTGTCAGTTTGTGCCTTCTAAGGTAGGTGGAGCATTGTAATTGCCAATCCCCATAATTACATAGAGTGAGGAGGAAATTCCCCAAAGAAAAGCAGTTGTAGTGTGGAAGGTATATTATATATCCTTTGGGGGTCTACATTGTTTTCAAGAGCAACTTTACTTATCATAGTAGCAAACAGCACCAAAATAGTAACATTGTACCTCACTGTATTCTAATGAGGCACCTGATTATATTAGAAAAACCAGTAGAGCTTTAAAACAAGGCCTCTCAATCTCAGTACAATTGCCATTGGAGCCATAAAGTTCTTTGCTGGAAGTGGGAAGAGTGGGTTCTGTGCCTCATGGGATATTCAGCAGCATCTATGACTAGATACCACTAGCTCCCAGTTGTGACAACCAAAGATGTTCTCAGACGTGGCCCAGCTGGAGATGAGGGACAAAATCACACCCAGTTAAGAGCCCCTGCTTTACGGCTAGAAAGATCTGGGTTCAAATCCCAGATATACAATTCACTGGCCATGAAATCTTAATCAAATGGCTTAAGCTTTCTGAGATATTGTCCACACTGGGATTCAAATTACCTAACTACAGAATTTGAAAGATTTAGAGATCATGTATGTAAAGCATCTGGAACATAGAAGGTGTTTAATTAATCAGTGGAAATAAAAACTTGCAATTTCTGAATTTATTATGAGCCCAATATTTTACATTGTTTGCTCATTTAATTTTTAAGGTAATTTTCTGAGTTAGTTAACTATATTACTTCCATTTCTAGATAAGAGAGCTGAGGCCTAAAAAATATGAGTAACTTATCCAAGGTTACACATTTATTGGTGGAATTAAACTTCAAGCCCCTTGCTTACCCCAAAGTGTTTGCTTTTACCCACTAAGCTAAGTATATCAGTCTAATTTTCAAAAAAACCTTCATGTCATAAATGTCTACATAACAAAGTCGCAGCATCTTTAATTATGCATTCTACTTTAACCCAAGAGAGGTGCTTTCATGGTTTCCTATGTGTATTAGCAAAAGAATATACATGGACTTAAAGTTGTTTGAAAATGTACATCTTATCTATAGTATTTTTGTCTGGATATTAAAAATTTATAAATTGTACCATGTTGTCATTTTATGCCTTAAAAAACATTCAAGGTGGTAGCTTAAAATCACATTCTAGTGATTGACATATTTAGCCTATTACCAGAAACTTTCATAGGCACCTTGAAGGTGTATACCTCCATGCTGCCTGGCAAGATTTTCTTGTTTTTTTAATAAGGTATTTCAGGGTAAGGTTTTATGTAATTTTCATCCAAGTTCAGAATAATTGTTATTTACTACCTCACTGTCCTACATTGTAATGCCGCAGCTATAGAAGCCCCAAAGATGACACCAAGGGCTCTGCGGTTCTTCCTTCCAACTCCTAGACATCGTGTAATGTGCTTAACGGGAGAAAAGGGAAGCGAAACAAAAGCAGCAGGCAGCGCGAAATAACCAAATCCCCGCAGAGCTCGAAAACTCTAGGCCCACTTAAATGAGCGGCGACTTAGCTCAAGCTAATGATCAGAATGTAAGACTGGAGTCTCGGGTTTTGTTTTGTGTTGTTTCCTCTCCCTGACATGATGCTGTTAAAAAATGAAAATAGCCCAGAAGCGGTTTGAAACCCAAACGCTCCCGGGTACGGCTTCACTTAGGCATATGGTGCGCACCAGCGCAGTTTCCCGGAACAGAACCGGTCACCGCGTCTCATCTGAGGTTTGGGAGGAAGCATAATGCTGGCTCAATGCTTTTGTCATCCACCACCACCCCCGCCCCCACTTACTTTCCAAAAGCTTTTACACAATAATGAGTTTTACTCTAGATTGCTTTCTGAAGCTTATCTGAGGAGAAAAAAAATGGAGTTTAACTTTAGAGTTTTATTTTTATAAGTGATGTGACTGGAAACAACCTTTTGACCTTATCCTAACTGATTCCTTTTTTTCAAAATTTAAGAAAGAAAAAAATAACTTTTTACCGTGTTTGCTATTTGTCCTCATACTTCTATAACCTTTCTCAATTATAGGTCAGTACTTCACCCAAGGATGGTGGATGAGTGGAATCCACTTACTTAGAAATGCAGTATGATTTTATGACTCAGAAAGTCCAGTCATTTCCAATTTTTGTCTCTGATTAGATTTTCCAAACTCTACTTTATTATGTAATGGTCCTTGTGTAATGATCTGTGTAAAATACAGTAAATTGCTAAAGGCTCATTCCTATTATTTCAACCTTCCATATTACAGAGGGAGTTTTTGCATTTATTTGAATATATATTCTACCAAAGCAATTTTCAAAAAAGGCCTTCCTCTTCTCAATTTTTCAGTAATTCCTACTCTTGGTACATAAGCAACAGCAAGATTTTAATTAAATACACACTAATTACACTAGTATGATGTATGTTGCTACAGAGGCAAGAGTTTAATTGGGAATATTATGAAATATGATCAATCACTGTCATAAATAATTCAAATAGTTAAGTTCCAAGTAGAGGAAACCAGTAACCAATATGGTACTATCATAGGGTAATTGTCAAAGGAAATTTTTTTTAACTAAATAACCACAAACTAGAAAATGTATACACACCAGCAATATTTTCATAAAAAATTAATACTACTTTCAATTTCTATTTGCAAATAGTATCTTTGGACCTTAGAATTTTTATTCATTTCTATTCTCTTTGGAGCATTTATAAGAAGGGCATTTTCTTTTCTTTTTTTTTTTTGGCCGAGGCTGGGTTTGAACCCACCACCTCTGGCATATAGGGCCGATGCCCTACTTCTTTGAGCCACAGGCACCACCCAAGAAGGGCATTTTCAAATCCTCTTTTCCTTTATACTCCTAAAGTATGTTATCATCACTGTTAGATATACATAATTTCCCTGCAACTTGTATTATTTAGAGTTGTCTGCTATCCTTCTAAAGTCAAAATGATGCACCCAAGTAAAGGTATATATTATTCTCAGAGCATTCTTAGGAAATAGCCCCGAGTTTTAATTGGCTTCTTAACAAAAGAAATGGTTTCAAAAAAGTAGATTTGGGAAGTGTCTTTACATTTTCAAAAAGTGTAATTCGTCAGGGAAGAACTAGCATAGTAGATGGTGCTCACATCTTTCTAGTTTTGACTTACAAGGATACGCTCTGGCTCTCCTGGATTATTGTCTGGGCATAGAGGTCCCCCTGAGGCCTTGGATCTCTGTAAGAAACAGTCCTGCTGAATGGAGGCCGAATCCTGTATTAAAGTTACAAAAATTCCAGATCTGGGGATGCTACCAAAGTTCCTATAGATTTTTTGTTTGTTTTGATGACTCTAGAAATACAGCTTTTTGAGATGAAAGGTACTATTACAAGTAGAATCCAGTCCTCTTTTTTTATTGATGAGGAGACAGAGACTTGCCCAAAGACAGTGCTCATTGGTGACATCTTAGGACTCCCATGCCAGCTCGGCGCCTGCAGCTCAACAGGCTGGGCTGCCAGCCAAGTACAACTGGGCTGGTGGATTCAAATTCAGCCTGGGCCCACCAAACAACAATGACGGCTGCAACCAAAAAAAAAAAATGGCCGGGCATTGTGGCGGGCGCCTGTAGTCCCAGCTACTTGGGAGGTGGAGGCAGGAGACTCTCTTGAGCCCAGGAATTGGAAGTTGCTGTGAGCTGTGATGCCACAGCACTCTACCCAGGGTGACAGCTTGAGGCTCTGTCTCAAAAAAAAAAAAAAAACAAGAAAGGACTCCCATTGCCATGCAGGCAAGTTTGGCTGTTTCCTTGACCTTCAAACTAAAGCAGAATTACACAGAAGGTGTTGGTTATCTCATTCTCAAGAAGTGTGACTTTTAGCTCTTAGGGATAGAGATTTTCCAAATGATAAATCATGACATTGGCACGATTTTAGCCTATGAGGGTCCTAACCTTCATAATGTTCCCCAATTGGTCTTTTCATATAATGATCTGAAAAGTGGGGTAGTGACCTCCTAAGTGAGGGGCACTCTCCATTTTATGTAGGTCTTTGACATTCTACTGTGACTTCCAAACAGGTGTAAGAATTGTCTTAAGTGTAGGGTTTTAAGGAGGATTTATCTTAAAATTTAAAAAGGCATCTTAACGTTAAAAAGGAAACCTTAGACTAAACAACAAATTAGCCTTTGAAAAATATTTTCTTTCTTTCATCACTATTAACCCCTTTTTTTCAGTAATTGTTTTTAATTAGTACCTAAATTTCATTTGGATATTGATTGCTTTTGACTGAATTATAAATTCTATATATGTTGTAAAATACTGAATGAGAAAGTGAACATGAGATATTGTTATTTACTTAAACCATGTTTTTCTGTCTTTCTTTCCCATGTAGACATGATCTTTGTATTGGACACAAAGAAAATACATTACCAGTGTTCTCAGTGTTATTGCATTAATATTATGAATACTAACATCCTAATCTGTATAAGTAATCATTATCACAAAAAGTAAGTGTATACTGTGACCCTTTGCTTCACTATCCCCCTTTTTGGCTGAAATGATAGGTTTTCCATGAAGTCATAAAAAATATTTATAGAGAAGATAAAAATAAAATCATTTCACATTTGTTAGTGGACATTTCAGCCCTTGCTAAATTTTTTAGATTATTTTCCTTTAAAAGAATGAATGAATAGCTAAATTAAATGTTTCTCTTTTGTAGATATTTAGCAGCCTTCTAACCTAAAAAGGTGATATCTTGCCCAGCTCAAGCAGTCCTTAATCAATGGTATTGTCCAGAGATATCTTAGCCTCTTCATATTGACTGTCGACTCGTTTCCGTTAATAAAAAATACACACCACCTGCTTTGATTCCAAAACAGTCAACACAATTGAAAAACTCATCAGATTCAGCAAAATCAGAACAGCCTGCTTCAGGCCCCAACGGAGCCTTATGTTGATTCTAGGCTGTTAAAAATTGTGGTGTCGATGACAAGGAACCAGTATAGTCTATTTAGAATAACCAGCCAGGTTTTAGATAATAATTTCTGACAGAATCTAATTCCTTCTAACTCTGCATAGAAATTATCATTGCAGTCATTTTCATATTTTTTCACTTTATTTTAATTTTCTTCTTCCATTTATAAATAAGGGTGTAACCTTGTATAACTCTTCTCCCAAAGGATGACAGCCTATGAATATCGTAAAACCAAACTGTTACAAAATTTTCTCTAGTTAATTATCACCCCTTCATATCCTAAAACAACAAACCTCAATTAGTCTTTTAGACAAAGCGCCCTGTATGCTGCTCCCTGTCAGTCCTTAATTAGAGAATCAGAAAGTACCTATAAAGCAAAACTTCCCACAAAAGAAGTGTTTATGAAGATCAAGGTTAATGTGGGCTTTCTCAAGCTACACCGAAAATACAGCTTTCATAAATCATACTTCTGACAAGTGGAGCTCCATCCTGTGACTTGACAAAGCATTGTGCTAGATGCCAGGAGTATCTGAGAAAAATAAACAGTCGGGCTGCGGAGGAGCTCAGCTCACCCAAGCTGAGTGACCGCATATACTTTGCGTTGGTCAGAGCCAAAGGTAAAAGGGAAAGCAGCCAGAGGTGAGGACCAGCAGGGTCAGGCTCACGGGGAACCCCTGCAGATTTCAGATGTGGGAGGAATGTGATTACAGTTCTACTTCAGCAGGACTGCTTGCATTGCATTGTGGGGGGTGACTGAGGAGAGAAAGAGGAGGCAAGGAGACCGGCCTTCCAGAGATCAAAATGGGAAATAAATCATTTGGAGAGAGGATGAAAAAGTGGAAAGATGTAAAATATGTCATGATGGTAGAATGAATATGACAGGAAAGAGGGGGGCCCAAGTGATTCCCTGACCACTCAGTTTGTTTGGTGGGGCGGGGATGGGGGTTGGTGGGGGACAGGTTCCTTATCTGTTGCCCAGACGAGAGAGCAGCGGTATCACACAGCTCACTGCAACCTCAAACTCTGGGCTCAGCCTCCCAAGTAGCTGGGATTATAGGTACATGCCACCACCACACCCTATTAATTGTTTTATTTTTTTTGTAGAGAGGAGATCTTGTTGTTGCTCAGGCTGGTCTCAAACTCCTGGCCTCAAGTAATCCTCCTGTCTCAGCCTCTCAAAATGCTGGGATTACCTGTGAGCTGCCTGATTTGAGTCATAGGAAGAATGGTGCCACCTCTTTGTAAGGGACAGAAATCCCAAAGGAGGAGCAGAATTAGTTTTACACAAAAAAGAATCCAAGATGCCTTTATGAAGTGATATGTCCTATAGGTGATAAGTACAAAAATCTGGAGGGAAAGCTGAGCCAGAACTGCAGATATGGAAGCCATAGCAGGAGGACATGAGAGCACATGGAGAGGGCTCGAGGTCTGCCCCTGGGGGAGTAAGTCATGTAGCACAAGACTCAGGACAGATATTCTCTACCCCTACAGTGGTTCAGAGGCTACTTTAATAATCTCAGTCTGGTGCAATCTGTTAATCAGTTTGAGCTTTGACTTTCTCACCTATAAAGTGTGTATGACCACACTCACATAATAAGGTATTCCGATGCCTAAAGAAGGTAAGCTGTGTTGAAAACACCTAGCCCAGAACTTGATACATAATAATGTCTCAGAGGTATATATGTTGCTTGAATCTAAAACCAGAAAGCTCATAGAAAAATGAAACTCATCACCACCCAGCCCCCAAATTGCTGCTTCTCCTCTGTCCTCTGTCTCTACCAGCTGTCTAAGCCAACAACCTAGAAGCTGTGTCTCCTCCCTCTGCTGTCACATCTGATCTCTGCCCAATGGACTGTCAAATCAGTCCAATTCATGTACACCATGGCCATGGCCCCCACTTCAGCCCTCCTGCTTCCCAGCCTGGGTCACTGCAAGCCCCCTCCTTGTGTCCCCAGTGTACCTCTCAGCTGCAGCAGAGGGAGCTTCTCCAAATGGGAAATCAATATAATTTGCTGGCTAAATCCTTCTCCCCCCTTGTGTAAAGTCTTAAGTTTGTAGGATGCTAAATCATTCGTGGCCTCAAGAAATATAATTTTACTTAACTTCCCAGCCTCAAATCTCACCATTCCTCTTATTAAGGACTCAATTCTATTCCACATAAATCCACTGTTAATCCAGGTCACATCTCCTGTCATCAAACTAGCCACTTGATTCTGCCTTCTACATGTCCCTTAAGGTTCAAGTCACCTTTGAAGAGAAGCCTTCCTGAAGCTAGGCTGGGTTCTCATCTCACATGCTTCCAGAGCACCCTGTTCTAGAACAGCACTGGTCTTCTTTAACTCCTTACTCATTCTTACCTAAATAATATGTTTCCTAAAGACAAAAACATGTCCTACCCATTATCTTATTCCTTATACAGAGAAAGGTCAAAAGTGTGTTCAAAGTGATTAATATGTATCTATTTAGATGAATATATTTAGAAGTCCATTAAAAATATGTATATTTTGAGCAATTTTATAAAATGCTTAAAAGATAAACATTTCTTGTCTGGCTGACTCTGAAGCCAGAATTTTCAGATGTGTGATTTTGAGCAGGTTAAACCTCTCTATAATTATTTATAAATGGGGATATCAACTATACTTACCTCAGAAAGTTAATATAAGGAGTAAAAGATTTAATACATGTACATGATTTAAAAATGGCACTTAAAAGTACTCAAGAACTCTCAATAATTACCTGTTTTTATCATTAGCAATGTTGTTATTATTTTCTGTAATATGGATTCCTTAGTGTTTGGAATCTGTCATGAGTCAGGGCTCAGGACACATTTGTCAAGTTCACAAGTTAAAAAGAATTGGGTAAACTTAAACGGCAGAGGTCAGCAAGAAGAAAATTCCTGAGTGCCCTGAGCCTCCCCCTGTCCCCACAGAGAGGCGTGCTGAGACCAGGCGCTCTGCTGGACACATGGTGGGTAAAGGTTCCCAGCAAGGAAACCCATGCTCTCGTCACTCTCTCCTCACACAGGACAAACATGAGGGCAACTCCATCGAGAGGGAAGAAACAGCCTGCTTAATGCTAAGCAGCCTAGATTTGGGTACCAACTCTTTCCCGCAGTAGCCTGGGAAAGTCAACTACCCAGCAGCTAAGGACTGAGGGCCAATGGAAATAGTAACCCCTCTAGACTGGAGGATGAAGCCATCAGCCTTATAAGAACCTGAGTTTGGATCAAGTATCTACCTCTTACATAAGAGCAAGCCCCCTGTCTTTGGCAAATCAAAGTGAGATCATGAAATCATTTTTGGATATGGATGCTTGATATACTGTGTTTTTAATTAGTATTTTCCTTCAGAGAGGACTTCCACTTTTATCATGCTTATGCTTTAACTCTATTTTGGGTACATAGAGACTCCTTGTTTTTTAAGAATCTGCTTCTCTATCAAAAATCCAGAAATGTTTTCTAATAGCTTTTGTTTAGGTCAGTAAGATTTATTAATGTGTCAAGAATTCCACTAAATGATGAGCAGGCAAAATCTAGAGGCATAGTTCCTCCTTTGAAGAATGTATTGCCTTAGAGGAAAGGCAGATGAAAAATTAAAATGCAATGTAATGGATGCGATAATAGAAATGTACACAAGACTCAGAAGCATTTAGAAATGACTCAGTTCATTTTGACATTACATTTGCAAGCTAGGAAATAAATGTGTTTTTTACTTACTTGGAGTATGAAATTTAGGATCCAAATAAAAATGCTAAAGTCTCATTAGCAGATATTGTGACAAAAGGTAACACAGTATTCACTACTAAAATTGTGTTGGATGATATAAAATTAGAGAGGAAGATATTATATCATGAGAAGTGAAAAGCATTTCTCGGGAATAGTCAGAGGGAAATTTTGGAAGTTAAAAAGAACCTAGTTCAGGCTCGGCGCCTGTGGCTCAACGGGCTAAGGCACCAGCCACATCTACCTGAGCTGGCGGGTTCAAATCCAGCCCTGGCCCGTCAAACAACAATGACAGCTGCAACCAAAAAATGGCCAGGCGTTGTGGCGGGCGCCTGTGGTCCCAGCTACTTGGAAGGCAGAGGCAAGAGACTCACTTGAGCCCGGGAATTGGAGGTTACTGTGAGCTGTGATGCCACAGCACTCTATCCAGGGTGACAGCTTGAGGCTCTGCCTCAAAAAAAAACCGAACCTGTCCCTTACTGGCTGTGGGAATTTAGGTAAGTGTCTTAACTTCTCTGAGTCTAAACTGTCTCACTTAAGAAATGATAACAGTAAGAAGTACCACACTGAGTTATTTTAAGCAGTAAATGAAGAAAATTATGCAAAGCACCTTGCACTTGGTAGATATACAGTAAATGCAGCTAGATTTTCCCCAGAATACAACCTCCCTTGTTGCCTATTTTATTCTATGCATTTATAATTAAGTAACTGTGGCATATTGATTATTGAACCATTCCTAAGGTAAGAATTCAGAGGTTTTTTTATAATGGAATTCTGTTTTTCTTAGTTACTTCTCTTAGCTATCTGCAATAGTTTTGATGCACTGCGTTTTTACACACATCCTGTTTTACTAAAATGTGAAAAAATAGACTTAAACTTCAAGTCCAGTTGGTAGCAAAAATAATCAGAAAACATAGGAGAAAAATCTTATTTTATAATGGAATATAAAATGAATAGGAAACTATTGATATTCTGACACATTAAAGTATTCTGGTTACAAAGACAATGATAGGATTGTGAGAAATTACCTATTACTAAGAAAGCTAAAACTTAGAAGTTAAAAAGGTCCTGAGGACATATTATTGCTCCACTTTTTACAAATGGTCTCTAAAAGGATATTTCACAGTCATGTCAAATAGTGTCAATTAAAAAAGAAATTGATTAGCATTTTTACATTTCTGTTCTTGAAAGGGGGCATGGCAGGAGTAAGGTTAAATTTTGCCTGTCTTTAAAAGTTAGTCAATTTCTCAGTTTTCCCACATCAAAAATGGGGAGAATAAACCCTTTGCTTTGTCTTTGTCCTAGACATAACATCGCAATAAATGTTCAAATGAATACTTTTGAACATTTCATAAAAACCTAAGCTGCATAAATTCAGTATCAACTTTATCGTGTCATTAGGAAACTAACAGCTGAGTCATGTAGTAAACAGATGACTGTCCAACCTTATTTTGTATGTGATTTCCCAAATGCCAAGAGAAATATTTATTATTATCTTCTTCTTACTCTTAGCTCTGGTTCTTACACAGATTCATTACCCTCTGGCTGTACTGTCTCATGGAGTAGCATTAACCACATGTGGCTATAAAAATTTAAATTTTTTTTAAGTAAATTTATTTCAGGTTAATAAACATAAACAACCAGGTCACAGTATTTGATTTTGATAGGCAGAGTCCCTTTTGTGGTTATGTCCCACACATGAAAGGTATGCCAAACCCCACCTCCCGGGCCCATTCAGTGAGTGCACCCCACCCCACCGCCCTCCGTACCCTTCCCCCAAACTTGAAATGAAATGTGTTTTTCACCTATGCATGTATCAGATCATCTACTGGCTTCATATTAGTACTGCAGACCCTGGATAATTGCTTTTCCATTCTTGTGATATTTTACTAAGAAGATGTGTTTCAGCTTGTAATGAATCCTAACACTGTCTTCTATAAACTGAAAGCAAATGTTTAAAATGGAATTTTCTTCTAAGGCAGCCTCAGCAGATGCATTGGATCTACTTGCAATTTTTGTTCAGGACATTTGTGTTTATCCTGAGTTACCCCCTTGTATTCACAGGTGGTTTTCATGCTTACCAGTATTTTGCTTTCTACTGCTTGTATAAAAATAAGACAACCATCTGCGTATGTTTGCACTTAGGTCATTCTGTCCATTGAAGAAGGGTACAGACTTCCAGCTCCCATGGGCTGTCCAGCGTCTCTACACCAACTGATGCTCCATTGCTGGCAGAAGGAGAGAAATCACAGACCGAAATTTACCGACATCGTCAGCTTCCTTGACAAACTGATTCGCAATCCCAGTGCCCTTCACACCCTGGTGGAGGACGTCCTTGTGTAAGATGCATAACTTGGGGGTTCTGCTCTTGACAATCATAATTTCTTGCCGCCTATAAGGCAAGAATAACAGGTAGCGAGGAAAACATTTGCCTTGGTAATTGCCTAGCAGTCAACCTTGTATAAACAGTATTTTATTTATCTGCTGACAAAGCAAATTATTAACATTAAAGAAAAAACAAATTTTTTTAAATGAGAAAACGTATTTTCCTTCTCTTTTCTCTTTCTCTCTCTCAATCCTGAATGATATCAGTTGTGAATAAGATATCTTTATTTCTTCTCCTATGTGGGTCTTTGATATTTATATAGCCTTTTTTTATTTTCTGATCCTTTCCTACGTGTGTAAGTAGAATTTGTGCAGCCCCTTTAATTTTCTTGCCCATTCCATGTTCTGTCCCTCTGTTTGAAATGGAAAGCAAAACAGGGGCAATTTGTGAATCACCCAGGAGGAAGGAAGATTCCTGCTGATATGATCATACCCAGCTGTCGTTACTTTTCATTCCTAAAACCAGAAAAGTACAGATGACAAGGCAAGAAGTTGAAGGCACCCATACACCATTCCACAGATGTACTCACCTCTCTGTGAAAAGCAATTATAAGAGGAGGAAAAGTATAAGAGGAAAAAAAAAGACTAACATCTATGTCTGAAAATATTACAATTTAAATATCATAAAATTGAAAATATATCACTTTAAATATCATAAAATTGAAAATATATTACCTAATATAGTCCAAATATAACCTAGAAATAACCACAGCATTATCACAGCCTGTTTTCCTGATTCAGGGGATAGCCGAGGGGCTATTTAGACATTCGCCTTCAGGTCACAAGTTGGAGGCAGTGCAGGCTTCAGTGACAATAAGGCCGAGCACTGCAAGGCCAAGGCTCACTTCATAGCAGAGCACTTAAGAGTTCACCTCTAAATCACTAATTGGCAGCCTCAGTAAAGTGAAGCCAAGCATGAAATAGCTAGAGATTAAACTATTTCTCTAGACCATCTCCCCTAAAGCAGTCCAACACAGGAAGCAGTAAAGGGGAGAAAAGGCACTTTGGATTTTATCATGAAGGCAATGCACAGCCATTGAAGGATTTTAAACCAGAGAAGGGCATGCTCACATTTGCATTTCTGAAAGATCACTCTAGAGATAATTTAGACAGTGAATGCAAAACAAAGAACCAGAAACAGAAACTGTGGTATTGGGGTTCGGAAATAAGAGAATGAATTTATTGTTATTATTTTATAAAAATAAATAGTAAGATGTATTATTAGGACAACCCATATGTCTTTATCACTGATTGAATGTGGAAGGAAGAGGAGAGAAAAGAATCAAAGATGTTTGTCAAGTCTCTTTCTCATCGAAGCTGCTGGACGGTATTACTACTAAGAGACAGAGGAAGAGCAAAGGCTTTTAGAATAGAAATGGGATCATTTGAGCATGCTGAGTTAGAAATACCTGTGCAACACCTAGACAATTATAGGTTGAACCTCAGGTGGAAAGATCTGGGCTAGGAATGTAGATTTGAAGATCATCAGCATGTGTAGATTGTAGCTGTGGCTCAGTGAGTAGGGTGCTGGTCCCATATACCAAGGGTGGTGAGTTCAAACCCGGCCCTGGCCAAACTGCAAACAACAACAACAAAAATGAATAAATAAATAAAAATAAATAAACTTCAAAAAAAAAAAGTAGTCCAGATAACTTGTAGAGAACATAAAGAATGCAAGTAAATAGAGGAAAAGAATTCAACCCTCTGGAACACCAAGGTTAAAGGAATGAATTGAAACAGAACATACCCAAAGGAGAGCCACACAGGGAATGAAGAAAACTGGGAAGGAAGACTTCTACAAAGGCCGAAAGAGGAGAGAGTTTCAAGGAGTGTAATGCCCAAGGCTTTACAAAGCTTCAAGTGGAAGGAAGTGTGAAGTGAATACATTGAATTTATCCATGAGTTCTTCGGGTGTTCAAGGGAAGCCTTTGCCAGCGCATTTTTGAAGTTGTGTTGGGAAAGATCGCAAGCAGAAGAGTGAATGTGAGGCCAGAAGGAGAAGCTGTACACAGCACTCATTTCTTTTCAAGAAAAGCATCTGAAGAGAAAGAAAAGTCGCTAGAGGAAATGTTTCTTGCTTTTTGTTTTTATATATTTTATTAAAGTGACTTGATCAGATTGAGGAGGAAGAACTAGTAGAAAGGGATCATGAAGGGAGTCTGCAATGGTGAAAAGGGATATTGTCATCTATAAACTGAAATCATTTGACCTGGAGCTCCTGTTGGGGTGCAGAGTGAATAGACTCTACAGCCAGTGCCCGTCCACAAAGCTGTCCTATGCTAGATAAACAGACAGGGAAGAGGCTTCTTTTTGAAGAAAACCAGGTAAAACGATTTTTTTCTCTGCTTTTTCAAGACTGTGAATGAGCATCATTATTCAGAAAATATTGTTGAAGAACCTAAAACGAGAAAAATGCTAAAAAGTAAAAAAGATCCAGAGGTCGAGTCAGGTCTCAGAGCTTTGTGATTTAGTGGGGTGTGCAGCAATCCTGTGGAATAGGCCAGCGAGTGGCAAACTTCGAGAGACCGATGTTACCTGCAAGCTAAGATTTGGGGCTTTATATAAAGTCAGCGGCTTGCTTCAATGCTAAGGTCTACTCCCTGGGAGAACAATTGGAAGTTTTTGTGACTGATTTGGCCTTCTTGGTTCTGACAAAGATATATGTGCTACTGCTCTTGTTATTAATACAGTTTTCTTTGAGAAACAAAAAGAACCAGGTTCTAAGGTTTCATGCCTAAAACTTTATCAACCATCCTTATTTTCACAGCAGTCTGAGTGGGTTCCCTTGACCCCCCCAGTACCACCCACCCACCCTGCCCCTAAACCCAGAGAACTGAGACTGTTTGGGAGAAGAGATGTGACAAATTAAAAGACAGCAATGTTCACGACAGAATGTCTGGTTTGCTGCTTGCTTATAAAGCAGGCACACAGTCCCTCTATTTCCTGAGTCCCAGAACCAAGCTGTCTGTCCCAGATGAGGCTGGGTTAAAGAAACATGAGGCAGTGTGGAACTGCAATTTTTCCTCAAGCCTGTTAAGGCATCTAAACGTATAACCCCCAGCAACCCTTACTAAATTCTCCTGAACACTCCTTTCCTCCAGTACCCCCAAACTCCCAGGTTTCTCTCATGCTTCTATTGTTGCAGGAAAACAAGGCCCAACGGAGAGAAAGAGGACCCAAACACCACGTTTATAAGAGGAAGGGCTTTATTCACCAGCTGGGAGCTTACGGCCTAGAAGAATTCCAAATGACCGCGCTCCCTGACTGGCTTGATCTTTCCCTTTTTATCGATAGTCAAAAAGTTCCACCCCACAGGTACCCTTCTCATTGGCCAGTTTGAATCCAGCCCCCACCTAACTACAGGATTTCACAGAACTTGTAAACTTCCAAGTTCCAGGAACTTAAGTTTACAAATTCCTAAGGGCTGAGTCCCATGGAAAGGACCCTGCAAGGGTATCCTTGTGCTCTCCTCGACAAGACCTGTTCTCCCAGACCTCACCCTCCTCAGGTGTCCTCTCTCACTATGCCAACATAACTCTCTCATCCACTAGGTCCCCTTGGTTCTTATGGCACTGTAATTGCATTTTTATTAAGAATTCACCTGCCAAGATTTCATCCTTTCTCCTGTCAGAGTAATACGAGGGGAAGAAATTAAGATGAGAAAGGGAGGATAAGGAAGGCTGTGGAACCCACAGTTTAATAATCTTAGACTAGCATGTCGAAAGTTTCATAAACCTTACCTGTGCAACTGTTCACAGCATAATTGAAAAATGTTGGTCAGAGAAGGCATTGATTATTTAGGAGCAGCAGTTCTCACCTTTTCTTCCTGCTCCTGAAGCACTCCCATGGGAATGTTCAGAGCTCTGTGCAGTTCCCAGCATGCTTACTTGCTTTCCTACTCCACGAAGTATCTGATGTACTGGACAAGTGAAGGCGCAGATAAGAAGTACATCTTAAATCCAAGTAATGGGGAAAAAAAACTAATTCACAAAGCTACTATAGTAATAAAAGCTTCATCGTCCTTTCACAAATGCAGATTTCAAACTACCCTCACATTCACTCATTTTACAATAATGCCTCATCACCACCTTTCCAAGAATTATTTGTAGCTGTCAGGTAGTGCACAGACCCTAGGAGAAAGTACCCAGCTTGAGGGCAAGGTTGTGTTAGAACAGCATCTAAAGCAGCGCCTGGCCATCCACTTTGAAACACCTTATTCCCCTATTCCCCTAACCCTCAGGAATAATTCTGTAGCCGCTCCACCCCAGCTAAGTATACTCCCACAGAGTTGAGGGTTTTATCTGGGTTCCTACAACACAAATCGCTTCAGTGACCACACGGACTCTCTTCACCCCGCCCCATCTCTCCCACCTCCACCCATGTTGTCCCACACATTCATTTTCCATCCTCAACCCTCACCCTCATTCCTTCACACCCTGAGGACTGCTGAGTACACTAGGTGGCAGTCAGCTGGCCAATGGCCTTTTGGACAAAGCAGTAATGTAATTGGAAAATAATGCTTTCTTCTAATCCCTATTGCCCACCATGTCACTGATAAAGAATATTCTAGATTATGAGCTTCTCGACTATCAGCTCAAAGGTGGCATCCTGGCATAGACAGGGTCAGTCTATGATAATCAACTACATCTGAAAGCATGTTTTGCTGCCCAAGCCAAAGCACCTTCCAAATATTCTTGCTACGCATTGGGCCATAGTTAGGAACCTTATAGAATTTTAACTCTTATTAACTGCAACCACCACCCCCCTTAGCACTTATTTCATTGAACTTCCAAACACTTGGCTTCCAGTAATATGTAAAAGCTCATACTAACACCCTAAGTAAGGACCTCTGCTTTGAAGAACTGTGTGTAATATTCTAAGACTGAATGGTGCTACTTACCTCCATTCAATTAATAGTGCACCAATAATGCTATCTGACAAGTGCGATAACATACAACAATTTGATATAAAATTTCCCATTCACTTTGAAAAGATCTTATTTAATGTCAGGCAGTACATAATCAGCATTTGCTAAATTGTTTATCTTCATTTACTAAGTCATGGATAACTTGTTTTTTGTTTTGGGGTGTTTTTGATGGTTATTGCTAGCACTTTTAGTGATGTGTTTCATGACAGAGAAATAACCGGCTGGCCAAAA
Organism: Arctocebus calabarensis; assembly: GCA_963573935.1. Lineage (NCBI taxonomy): Eukaryota > Metazoa > Chordata > Mammalia > Primates > Lorisidae > Arctocebus > Arctocebus calabarensis. The sequence goes on from CAUYON010170111.1 coordinate 59,574, forward strand.
CCAGCATTATAAGTGAGTAATAACCAAAGTATTATAGAAGGAAGATAGAATATGAAAGATTGATTAGAAGAGGTGAAACTTCTACCTGCTCATTAAAATGTCTAAATGCACATGAACTGCTGGCACAAGATAGTCATCAAACTAATGTCAATACATTAACTAATGTCAGTACTAATATTGATATAAATTCTCCTGTACTGTATTATCATCAATAACTATTGTTGAGCACCTGCTGTGTGTCAGCCATTGTACTAGGCACTTTTATTGGTTATATCATTTAATCCTTACTCTAATTGGTCTATCCCTCAAATTTGAAAATGAAGACTCAAAAAGTCTAACTCTCCTCAGAATACACAGCAGATAATTAGTATATGAGGAATTTGAATGAAGTCCATTGACTCTACTGCCCTTGTATTTTCTAACACTGGATAGAATCACACAGGCAGGCAAGATGTTTCGCAATACCAATACAGCATTGTTTCTGAAACATGATTATAACAAAAGAGAGTACATTTTCACATTACCAGATAGATTTTCCTCTGGGCTAATCAGACTTTATAATGGAGGATATTAACATCTCAAAAAGAACAGAGCACAGCCTGCATTTATTAGTGGAGCACAGCCTGTTATTTTATGTTCTACTGGGCAAATACAAGGAAGTAGTACATATGACCTTAGGCATGGGAATGAGCAGCAGACACACAGTCCATCTATCACCCAAACGCTTTCCTAGAATATGAGCCACTTGAAGAACATTATTTGAAAAAAGAAAGTAGTAATTGCAACAATATGGATAAATGAGGAAAATATTGCAGAAACATAGTTCCAGAATTATATCCTCAGGCATTTCTGTATATTAAATTTTTCCAGTATTGACAACACAGGCTTTGCTTCTTTTCCTCACTACAACAGACATTACTAATCATCACATCACTCTCCCACTGAGCCCAGATGCTGCCTCAGTATACTTCTCACTACCACATTTGGGCAACCACTGCCAATGAATTGCAGTTGGCATTTACTATGAAATCTGTTTTCTGACCCTGAATTATTTTCTCACAGAAACAGGCAATCCTTGACATTCATTGATGTATTACTCTGGCTCCAGAAACCATGTGCTAGGTACTCAGAATCATGGGAGATTTTTTTTAACAGACTTATTCCTGGTTTATATCTATCTTTCTCAATGTTCAATACATTTCTAATTTTAAAAGTTACTTAGAAAATTTGTCTTTTTTTTGAGATAGAGTCTCACTCCAGGCTAGCATGCCGTGACATCAGCCAAGCTCATAGTAACTGCAAACGCCTAGGTTCAAGCAATCTTCCTGCCTCAGCCTCCAAGTAGATGGACCTACAGATGCTGATCACAATGCTTGGCTAATTTTTCTATTTTTAGTAGAGATTGGGATCTCAAATGATCCTCTCACCTCTGCCTGCCAGAGTGCTAAGATTATAGATGTGAATCACTGAACCCAATCTATTTGTCATTTTTTTATACTTCCTATGAGCTATCAGCTTTATTACGAGAACTCAATAATCATATCAATAAGAAAAGATTGAACACTCAATTGAAAATAAAAGTCTGACAAAAAATAATTAATTTTTCCAATTTAATGCTGATAGTTCAGACTGTTTGGGATAAATAGATCTTGCCCACAAGCATGAAATATCCATATGATATATGGCATATGCATTTGAGATTTTATATCATTTTGCGGAAAATTACACTTTCTTTCATTAATTTAGCTTGCATTCCAATTGAATGTTAGCCTTAACTATGGAGCGGGCAATTGTTTTTTATCTGATTAATTCTTTCCTCTTACAAAGGTCAGGTAGATATATTATGGATTAAATGAGTAGTTTGAAGTGAAGTCTCTGAGTCATGATATGAGAAACTCATAAAAGTTGTGATACTGTATAAGGTACATGTGCTGTTATGGTTTTAAGTCTGGTTTTAATTGTGCGTGAACCCTTAACTCAGTGCTACTTGATTCCATCTATAAGTGCTTTTTCCTCTACTCTGTAATCTATGAAGTCAGAATAAACAAATATTTTCACAATACAAAGAATAAATGAAATAATCAGCATTTTCCTTAATAGATTGACCTCTATATTAACAGGCACTTATTTTTCTAGTTCTTTTTTTTTTCAGTTTTTGGCAGGGCGGGTTTGAACCTGCCCCCTCCTGTGTATAGAGTCGGCGCCCTACTCCTTTGAGTCACAGGCACAGCCCTTCTAGATTTTTTTAATTACCAGAATTAAATGAAAATAGATTATTCATTAAAAATTGGTCCATCTTGTCATGGACCAAACTGTCTTGCAAAAAAATTAATATTCAAGTCTAAAGTATGACTTATTTCACAATTTAGTCTAATGTTTTAGCATTGTAGTAAGGCCTACAAAAAATACAAAGATGTGTAAGAGATAATTCCTGCCATCAGAGTGTTTTCACTTAGTCTTTTTAAAAAATTCTCTATCTTATAGATTCCTTCCCATTTTGAAAGCAATTCAACAAAAGCAAAAATATATATGCTCTAAGACTGTATAACTGTATGTAATAAATGTTAGCAACCTAAGAGTTTAACTTTAGGGAATTAACAAATTATTAAACATCAAGACATGGAATATTACATACTCATTAGAATATGAATACTGCCAAAACATAAGAAAATGTTTATAGATATATGAAATAAAGGCAATATAAAACAGAATAGATCCTCCTTGCTAACCATATAAATGTACAAACTAGGAAAAAAAGTTACATTCGATTAGTAAGGATAAAAAGCCTTTAAGTTAGTGATAGTTTCATATTAAAACAACACTTCATTTTGCAATAATCTTTCTCAAAATAAAACCTTTCTTAAATAACTTTAATATATTTATTACTATTGTATTTACATGATGAGTATAAAGCATGGAAAACTTTTGAAAAATAACAGTTTTGATGTATATTCATAACTATTTAAGAACATTCTACATTAAAAGGCTAGTGCTCTTGTGAACACAAAGGGCTCATTAGAATAAAACTTACGGGCTCTATCAGAGCTATTCGTTTTTTACATGTTTAGATGTATTGAGTTTACATATTTATTTCACCTTAAACTGTAATATTACCTATTGTGCCTATACGCCAATACCTTAATTATACCTGAAATTCCCTCATCCTAGCCTGTCCTTATTTTTTCTGAGGAAAAAAGTAGACCCTTGACCCTCTGTTCTACAACATGTACCTTTTTAAAGTGAGCTGTAGATTTTGTTGTGGACATTTCTCAGGTGGGCAGCACCCACTAATCGCCAAAGAGCAGATATTTCCATGTGCTCAGCAAATAGCAGCTGCAATTTATCATTGTACATGTTTGATAAGAAAGGGCATTTATTGTTTATTAGGTAACAGTCCTGAGAATTCATTTGAGGATGATGGTACCTAGCCCTTGAAGCCAGAAAATTGCAGCATTTTTCAACTTCATTATTAGATAAGGTGAAAGAAAAGTTATTGCACAGTGGCTATGAACAGTGAGGGGACCCTGACCTTACTAAATCAAATGCCATTGCAGTCATTTAAAGGCCAGAGAGTAACTCAGTCACAAAGAGGTATGGAGAAAAAGGAAATTATGGTATTGAAACACTCTGGGAGCAAACAGTGGGTGCTTTTCAACAGGGAAATAGGCCATTGAAGGCATTTAGTATACAGAATGTCCTTCCATGACCTTGCTATACTAAGAACATAATTAGCAAATTGCATTTCCACTCACCAATTATATGAAATTGTGAAAGCTCAAGAGTTATTCCGGTGTTATCACAGGAGAGAGAAGTGAAAGTCATTTCACTATGTCTGTGCTTTGAGAACAGCTTAAGACCATGACAGGAAAGTCACTTAAATGCATTCTTTTAATGTGTGTCACTTTCAACAAACTACTTTGACAAGTAATTAAAAGAGATGAGAGCTATACTTTTTAAAACAGGACATTCGGTTTTCTAACATGTAGTTTTATTATGTTAATAAGTAGCAAGAATATCTTGGCCATTTTGATATTTCAACTTAGTGAAGTACAGCAGGCTTTTCCAATGGTTATTCCACAGAAACTGGTCAAATTAGGAAAGTAATGCAGAAGCTGGTCTAAATTATCTTACATATTTAAAAGTGCATGTTAGAGTATAAATACTCTGAAAAATCTTAGTTAAAACGCTGGTTTGACTTTGTTTGCCACAGAGACTTTTATAATTTTATTTTTTTGGGTGTGAATTTTTATTTGATAATACTTATTAACATAAACACCTCCAGGAAACTTTGAAGAAGCATAGCAATAATTCACTTATTTGTTGGTAGATGTTGTGATAGCCTTTCAATCTTTGAACATGACTAATCTCTGTTTCAGGTCAAATCATTAATCATTCTGATATTAATTAAAATGGAACAGCCCACAATCAAATAGCATTCCAATTTGTTATGGAAGAAAAGAACATAGCTTAACAGCCACCAAATGGGAAATATGGTAATAAAATTGAGTAGTGGTAATAAGGACAGAAGTCACTGTTAAGGGTAACTATACCCAATAGGGATTACAGTGTAATCACAGAACACATGCACTTAATTTATGCAAATTCCAATTATATGTAAAAAGCAAAAGCTCCTGAACTTCCCTGTAATCCCTGTTCACCTCCACCTCCACCTTCAACTAGACTTCAGTTTAGGAAAAGAGAGGTCAATGTAGTAATCAAAGAAACACCAATGAAACAAAGTCTAGGCCTTCAAATACTAAATACTTTTTCAAAAGATTGTTACTGCTTTGCTGGTTCACATAAACTCTAGTTCTAAAAACTCTTAAAATGATATTTTTATTAGCATAGAGAGCTAAAAACACATCTATCAGTATAAAAGCACTTTTACTACCAGCTATTTTTTGAAACATGCAAAATATTTTTAACATTAAGTTTATGTATTTCCATAGGGAAAATAATGACTATTATCAGGATGGCTTAAATATAGTTTTGAATTATTTTTACTATTATTTCTAAGGTTAACTTTGTATATATATATATATACCCATCTTTGTATACATATATATGTGTATATATAAAGTAATACTCAAGTCACATTTGACTTCTGCAATTATAAGCGCTGCTCAACATAACTTGCATTCATCTTTGTTATCAGGACATATTGCCTATTACCATTTTAATGCAGTTTTTCCTTTTTTTAAATGTATAAATTTTTTTGGCACCCCCCTCTGTATATATAGCATATATGCAAAATATATTTCATATATATAGCATATAATTGTATGTATGTATACACACATATATAAACCTTTCCAAAGTAATATTCTCACATTATTTTTATATTAAAACTACAATAATATTTCCAACTGGAATGATGTTTACATCAGATCTTAGAAACAAAAGTAAAGATGATCATATTACTGCCTTTAAGATTGATTCATCAGTGATGGATTACTTTTCTTGTTAGCCCAGCCTTACACTGATTTTGCTTTGTTTTGTGCCTTATTATATCTGTGCTTTGGGTTACAGTACCCTATGCTTATTTCTGTGAAAATCTTATTCATGCAACTGAGCTCTTTAACAGCAGAAATTATGTTTTAACAAATAATAAGTTCTTGTAGAATGTTTGAGGATAAGTAAATGGAGCCATGATCAATGAATTCACCATAAAAAGGAAAAGAACTATCATAGCAAATGTAAAAAAGGTAAAAGGACATGAATTCAGTGGTAGGTCATAAAGGGTGAAAGAGTGAATGGCCTCGAGCTAGACTCTCTCCTTGAGGTGGCAAGGGATGGACTACTGTGTTTCAAAACACAATTTTATGCAAGAGAAAAAAGTGAAAACAAAGATAGCAAGATCTGAGTTTTCTCAAGATCTATCCCAGCTGGGCCAAAAAGCAGAAAAAGACAAAAGAAATTAGAAGTGTTTGACCAGGTAAAAGTAATTGATTTGATAAATGTTTAAACATACCACTCTGCTTGGCAGTTAGTAAGCATTCAGTAAGCGTTGGCTGTTTATTATTATTATTGTCTTTATCCCATACAGGGGGGATTCAATAGTATAGATGAAGAAAATCAATGAATGAGTGGGCAAACATACTTTAGGTGGCTACTCGCACATCTAAATCCAGGCCCAGCAGATGAAATGTTCTTCCTCTTTCCCCTGCACCCTCCCTCTTTCCTGCTTTTTTCTTTGTCCCCATTTTTCCTTTTCAACCAATCTGACATAATTTTACAAATAATTTTACATATGCAAATTAAAAGCTTTCTTCACTGTAAAAAAATTTAAGTGACTGCCACACCTATGGTGCATCTTAGAAGGGTACAGGCGAACCTTACTAAATGCAGAAAACAAATGTCTTCGTATAATAACTGAGAAAATGTCAGGAAGGCTATGTTAATCAGTTTGATGAAAATAGTT
>CAUYON010170112.1:0-16891 GCA_963573935.1 Arctocebus calabarensis
TGCTGAGTTTTTTGTCTTTTTTTTGAGACAGAGCCTCAAGCTGTCCCCCTGGGTAGAGAGCCATGGCATCGCAGCTCACAGCAACCTCCAATTCCTGGGCTCAAGTGAGTCTCTTGCCTCTGCCTCCCAAGTAGCTGGGACCACAGGCACCCACCACAGCACCCGGCCATTTTTTGGTTGCAGCCGTCATTGTTGTTTGGCGGGTCCGGGCTCGAACCCGCCAGCTCAGGTGTACGTGGCTGGCGCCTTAGCCCGTTGAGCCACAGGCGCCGAGCCAATGAATTCATTTCTTAATGAATGCCTCTCTGTCACTTTACAGTCCTACTGCTGGTTCATAGACAGTGGTAATACTGATGTAACCTGTTCTCCAGGATTCTCAAACAACCAGAAGTGATAAACATTTGTTGCATGTACATGTGTTATCTGTTAATCTCCTCAGTATAAGTTTAAAATTTTACTTCAAAATTTCTTTACAAGTAAGTTTTTTCACAAGTGACAAAAGAAATTAGAAACTTATAGTATGTATGGTCTATATTATCCTGCTATTTCATTTACCAATAATTTATTTATGCAAATAAATTATTATTTGTGGTCTTTATTCTACTTAATATGAATTTTCATATATATATATATATTTTTTTTTTTTTAGACAGAGCCTCAAGCTGTCACCCTGGATAGAGTGCCATGGCATCACAGCTCACAGCAACCTCCAATTCCTGGGCTCAAGCGAGTCTCCTGCCTCCGGCTCCCAAGTAGCTGGGACTACAGGCACCCGCCACAACGCCCTGCCATTTTTTTTTTGGTTGCAGCTGTCATTGTTGATTGGCAGGCCCGAGCTGGATTCGAACCCGCCAGCTCAGGTATACGTGGCTGGCTCCTTAGCCTGTTGAGCCACAGGCCCCAAGCCTCATATATTTCTTTGAAGAAATATTAATATGTTTCATTACAGGATGCAGTCCCATACCCATTTGAACTGTTAAAAAAAAAGTTTATGTACTATATTCCAAAGAATACCTAAATTCCAAAAATTTCTTCCTAAATTCCAAAATTTTCTCACTGCAGAAACATGTCTGCTCCCCAGGATTTGTAGCAGAGATTATTGGACCTTTGCTGTAAACGAGCCAATGATATGACCAATGTAAAATGCATGACACAAAGTAAATGCCCATTAAATGTAGTTATTATTCCGTTGACCTACTCGTAAAATGTAGGGCGAGGTCTTCTAACATTGAAGTTAGCAAGTCAACCTAACATAGCTTATAATAAGCATGCTTCACATTTTATCACCTTAAGAGCTGATTTGGCAGTGTGCTGCTAATGTATAGTAGAACATCTCCTAAATCTTCATCCAAGAGATGGAAGCATTTCCCAAATCAGAGGACAGAAAATGTTATACTACACTACAATAAATCACAATGTATGTTAATAAAATGTATATACATCTAGTTAACCTTTATTTTATTCATCAAAGAAATATAATTAAATATTTGTCTAACTGTTCCTTCAGCTTCCTTTGCCACAGGTACCACAGAAACAATACTTTAATCTCCCTATGAGAAAGGATTGATTCTAAACCCTTTTTTTTTCTGACCGGGGCTGAGTTTGAACCCACCACCTCTGACACATGGGGCTAGCGCCTTGCCCTTTGAGTCATAGGCGCTACCCTCTTTTTTTTGAGACAGCATCTCACTGTTTAAAATGCCAAGGAGTCACAGCTCACAGCAACCTCAAACTCTTGGGCTTAAGCGATTCTCTTGGCTTAGCCTCCCGAGTAGCTGGGACTACAAGCGCCTGCCACAATACCCAGCTATTTTTTGGTTGCAGTTGTCATTGTTGTTAGCAGGCCTGGCCAGGCTGGAACCAGCCAGCTTTGGTACATGTGACTCATTGAGCTACAGGCGCCAAGCCTCTAAACCCTCTTTATATAGCTTCAGTTATTGTCATTAAAATTGGTATTCTGTTTTATAAATAAACCTATTGATAGTCTGATGAATGTAAATTGATTTCCTATAGCCTGATCATCTCTATTTGGGTTTTTTTAATGTATCTATTTATTTAATAAATAAGGACAATAAATAAATACAATAAATAAATTTAATGTATTTATTTATTTACTTTTTTTGAGACGGAGTCTCACTCAGTTGCCCTGCAGTTGAATGCGGTGGCATCATAGCTCACCACAACTTCAAACTCTTGAGCTCAAGCGATTCTTTCATCTCAGCCTTCCAAATAGCTGGCACTACAGGCACCCCCCACAACGCCTGACTATCTTTTTCATTTTCTTGAGATAGAGTCTCACTATGTCACCCTCAGTAGAGTATTACAGCGTCACAGCTCACAGCTACCTCAAACTCTTGGACTTAAGCAATTCTCTTGCCTCAGCCTCCTAAGTAGTTGGGACTACTGGCACCTGCCACAACGCCTGGCTATTTTTTGTTGTTGTTGCAGTTGTGGTTGTGTAGCTGGTCCTGTTTTATCCATCCATGGTCATAGCATCGATCATTGAAATAGGTGCCGACTAACCGGAAGATGCCTAGAGTCACTGTGCTGCCCTGGAAATCTCATCCAGGCACATGATTAACAGTCTGCCTCCATTAATATCTAAGACAAAGTAAATAACCAGCCATTAAACTTTATATCATGAGCTAGCCAGACCCTAGAAAGTGTCTGTATGTAATTGAATTTTTGGACTTTATTTACATTGAGGGCTTTTTCTATAATTTTGCATAGTTCTAATCATAGATAACGTTCTCCTTCCTCTCCTGAATAATATACATTAGCTATTCATTTCTTTACACAGGGATAATAAGTGTCATCTATAGTGTGAATTCCAGCTGATAATTAGCAGCACCACAAAGTGGAGGTCTGAGAATTTAGAGCCATAGCCTGGCTCAGTCAATGTGGGGTGATGATTTATTGATATCTTGCCATTGGTGCAGAAAGTAGAGATGGCAGAGTGGCAATTATCCGTGGTAGAGGCCTTATGCTTTTCCTACTTACCTTTGGTTCAGACTTCCTGCTTTTATTGAGTTAATTTAGTTTATAGGTGGTCTAACAACCTCATATTCTTATTCTGCATCATGTTCCTCTAGACTAGACAGGGACCCCTTTGCCTTCAAACACACAAGCCATTTTTATGTGTATCAGTCACAATTAAAAGCTTTCAGTGACTCGGCACCTGTGGCTCAACGGGCTAAGCTGGCAGGTTCGAATCCAGCCTGGGCCCGCCAAACAACAATTACAGCTGTAACCAAAAAATGGCTGGGCGTTGTGGTGGGCGCCTGCAGTCCCAGCTACTTGGGAGGCAGAGACAGGAGACTCGCTTGAGCCCAGGAATTGGAGGTTGCTGTGAGCTGTGATGCCACAGCACTCTGTCCAGGGTGACAGCTTGAGGCTCTGTCTCAAAAAAAAAAAAAAGAAAAAGCCTTCAGTGACTGACTTTATAAAAATGTAACTACCAATGGCCTACTATTCACTGGAACCCTTATTAATAACATAAACACATGTTTTGTATGTTATATGTATACTGTGTTCTTAAAGTAAGCTAGAGAAAAAATACTAAGAAGATCACAAGGAAGACAAAATATATTTACTATTCATTAAGTGGTCATGACAGAATAGGCTGAGAATGAGAAGGAAAAGAACGAGCTAATCTTATCTCAGGGTAGCAAAGGTGGAGAAAAATTTTGTATGTAAATGGACACCCCATGTTCAAGCCCTTGTTCAAGGGTTGTATATTCCTTTGAGCAAAAATTTCATATTTCAAGGGTCAACTGTATATCCCTTTGAGCAAAAATTTCATATTTCTAGGACTTCTATTTTAATCCTGTTTGAAACAACTTCATTTTATACTAAATTAATATATCTTTTACAATACTATTATAATATGAATTTGTTACTATTACGCAAATAAAATTTTAAATAATTATGGAGTTAAATCACTGAGGAAACTGAGCCACTTGATTTTAAATATATTTTTATTTTTGTTTACAGTAGTATTTTTATATTGACCTCAACTGCTAAAAGCATGTTAAAAAAAAGTAGGATGTAGGAGGTGGTATGAGTCTTCCAAACAGCCAAAATAGGGTTTATCGAGTCTAGGTTTTAGTAAGTGAGACCTTCGCATCTCAAGTATTTTCTTAATCCATCTCATTTATCTTTTAGTAAACATTTTAAACATGTCATATGTAAGATATGAAAAAAAAGAAAAATTGAAAATAGGAAGAATTCTTCTGCAGATCCATCACCCAAAGACTATACCACTGTTAATATTTTCATCTATTTAGTCCATTTTTTTTGGAGTGTTTTCCTATATATATGTTTGAAATTTCCACCATTGTTAATGTTATGTATTTTTTACAGCTGTGATCAAACAGTATTTGTGTTGATTCTTTTTTTCTGTTTATTCATTTTGTAGAATAAGTATTTCCCCATTTAAAAAAGTAGATTCTCCTGGCTACTCAGGTCGCTGAGGTAAGGGGATCCCTTGAACCCAAGAATTGGAGGTGCTATGAACTGTGACTCCATGGCACTCTATGGAGGGTCACAGAGTGAGACTCTTTCTCCAAAAAAAAAAATGGGTTGTAGCCTTCACTTGAACGATAAAGAATTTGTCTCATATTAGGGGTGTATACATTGGATACTTTTTCTTCCATTCTAGAGATACTTTGCTAAGAAGAACGTGTTCCAGCTCCATCCATGTAAATATGAAAGAGGAAAAGTCACCATCTTTCTTTAAGGCTGCATAATATTCCATGGTATACATGTACAACAGTTTATTAATCCATTCGTGTATCGATGGGCTCTTGGGCTTCTTCCATGACTTAGCAATTATGAATTGGGCTGCAATAAACAATCTGGTACAGATATCTTTGTTGTTCTGTGATTTTTCGTCATCTGGGTATATACCTAGTAAGGGAATTATAGGGTCAAATGGCAAGTCTATTTTTAGATCTTTGAGTATTCTCCAAACGTCTTTCCAAAATGGATGTATTAGTTTACATTAATATCATGAACGGTATGTCAATCAGGTTGATAAAATATCTCAGATTGCATGTGAAGCCCCCACACTGTACCCCATGGTTGAACTAATGTACACAGCTATGATTCAAAAAAAAAAAAAAGTGGGTAATTGCTTTAAGGACATTGTAAAGTTTTAGAAAAAGGAAGATTTAATTTGAAGTTCACCTGTCTGAGACCTAAGTGAAGTGTTTTATCAAAAGAAGTAATGCTGTCCTTGGATTTTTACACAGCGGCCAGGTTTCACAGCAAAACCTGGATCTATTTTCCCTGCTATCTGTGTGATCATGAGAGGTTGTTAGCCTTACATGTTTATTGCTTTTATTTTTTTGTGATATGGGGTAATTTTCAATCCCTTTCATATTAAATGACCATAAAAGTACATTTGTGAGGTACAGATCTCTATATTAGCACCACCTGATAGAAATGTAATGCAAGCAATCTATATAATTTAAAATTTTCTAATTACAACATAACAAAGAGAACACTGAAACAATTAATTTTGATAGTATGTTTTATTTAGGCAGATATATCCACAATATTATTTCTATGTAATAAATACAAATATTATGTATTTATTAAATATTATTATTGAGACTTTTTCAGCTTATTTATACTCAGTCTTAGAAACTTGGTTTGTATTTTATGTTTTTGTACAAATCAATTTGTACAAAATCAATTTGGGCTAGCCACTTGACTAGAGGCTATAAGATTGGGTGACACAACTCCATATATTTCTTTTTTGTACTTAACAAAAGATACATCAGGGCCTTAAAAACATATGAAAAGTTGTTTCTATTATGTAGATGCTAAAAAATTTAGGAGAACAGCAAATTTTCTCTCCTCCCTCAAGATAAGAAATTTTATTATGGTAGAATAATTTGTGGATTCACTTGAGAGGGATAATATAGTAAGTCATTAGCAGCACTTAATTCCTTAGGGAATGAGCATCTTAGAGTGTTTCTTGAAAGTGGCTTTTAAGGGACAGAAAATGGAGGAAAGGAATAAAAGACAGGAGGGTTCTGTAGTTGAAGACGTAGTACTTATCAGGGAAGGTGGAGGAGGAAGTGAACAGTTTGGCCTTGACATAGTCCCTGAGATTATTTCTTTTGATGGTACCTGCCAGACTTGAATTAAATCCCTTCCTTGCTCAATCATCAAGGGCAGAGCCATGGAGCCCTTGTCTGTACCTGGGCTTCTGCTTCCACGTTCTCATACTCTGCAACCTTTGGATACAAATTTGCATCTGCTTCTGGGGTGACAGCCCCATTTCTCTGGATATGGGTGAACAATATCTGCCAAGAACTGTGAGAAGTTATAAACACAAACATGTTATCAGGGGCAAGTGGTAAAGTCCATTCATTTTCGAGGAACTTGGACCAATCAACTAAGCTACAAACAATAGTAAGGATTAATCAATAATAGTTAGAAAGTAATAATGAAATCTTTTTAGTGTAGTCTTAACCTCACAAGCCCAAAATTTAACCATGTTTTGGGAATTATGGGTAGGAAATCAAGCCTGTGTGTGTGTTTCTTTATTAAATAATCATAGCAGAGCTTGTGTTTTTCAATGTGTCTCCTAGTCTATCTCTGATTTTTTATTAGTTAAGCCTTCTGTGCAGCTAAAATGAAACAGGCTGCATTAATTTAAAGTAGATTTAACCTAGAACTGTTTCATAATAATCAACAAGAACAGATGTGGGATGCTTGTGTTTTCCAATATTTTGCTTCCTCTTGCCTTTCCATTCCACTGACTGGAGAGGAAGGTATGTGGCTGTGTTTAGGAAGGAGTAGAGCTGTGATTTTCACCCTGGGGGTGATCACCCCTCACTCCACTAAAGCCATTTGGTGATTGTCATGAATCAGGGATCAAGGTACTCCTGGTACTTCCTGGAGGAAGTAATATTGGGAGAAGCCTTAAATGGTGAGGAAGAGGTGACCATTCAAAAAGGAATAGGGTTTTTTCAAGCAGACAGTCAACAAGAGCACAAGTGATTATATGCAGGTGGCAACACCTCTGTTTTATGCAGGTTGCCCCAACTCTCTGTTGCCCCTACCCTCTGTTTACTGTATTTTCAATCTTATTTTCTTTGCAGCACTCATTATGATCTGAAATTACCTTTATTTGTCCATCTGCTCCCTTGTCTATGCCTGACCCCCACTGGAAGGGAAGTGTGAATTCCAGGAGATCAGGGGTCTGGTCTGTCCAGTTGAGTGTGAAGTCCTCAGAATGGATTGTTGTGCCTTGAATCTGCTGACCGTCTATATGTGTATCTATCTATATCCATATCTATATCTACATCTTTCTATATTAAAAAGGAAGCATTTACCTGGAAAATCAATCATCAAAGAGTAATCAATAACACATTTCTTGGCACAAGTGGATGGCCCCAGTTAGGGTAGTCAGATTATAAAAGATTGGGTGTCAAATAAAGGAAGGGGAGCACATTCTGGGGAAATTCCTGGCAGGAGGAGCCTAATAAATACAGGGTGTGTGGCAATTCTCCTTTGTCACGTTTCTGTCATGAAATAACTCCCACTTCCAGAGCCTGGAAGGAGATGAGGAGAGCAGCCCTTAACAAGGATGTGAACTCGGTTATCTGCTGGCAGCTCTTCCCAGATAAGGCAGGGCAGGAAGGTTAGGTTCGAAATGGGGAGAAAAGATTTTCCTTTCTGATTGCAACTGTTTGCCTTGGGTACATGCGTGAAGATACCGGGTCTCCCTCACTGCCAGGTTGGCAGCTGGTTTATGGACTACTCTCAGGCAAAGGAAAAAATACCTGAGAGAATACAGAAGTGGTGGCCACGCTCAGGACAGATCATGGTAGGAGAAGCCATGTGTGTGAACTGCTGACTGACTTGTCCTCAGAGGAAGCAGAGAGTATTGTGATATAAGGGACATCAATGGCCAAACAGAGTGAAATACTGCTTACGTGCAGGACACTGTATGGGTCCCAACTGGGAAGGACTTCCTTATACAATGTATTTCTAGCAGAGGGATGTCCAAAGGTGATTTCAAAGCATATTTATTACCCTTCCCCAATGCATTCAGACTTGCCCCTCTCCAGTCTTCCTCATTTTCATAACTTGCGTCACCAGCCATAGAGTTACCTAGGACAAAATCTGGGAGGGGACATTTATGCCTCTTTTTATCTATCATGGTTAATTCTCCTCCCCTATGGACCTAGAATTAACCCATCTATGCTCAGATGCTCTCCATCTTCTCAACACTCTCAACTTCGTCCAGGTCAACATCATCTTGAACATGGATGGGGAAAGCCTGTCAGGCCTGGCTTCTTTTCCTATTTCCCATGTTGTTTATACCGAAGCTGAGATGATCTTGGAAAGAATTCAAACTGCCTGCCTTTTTTCTATGGCTTCTGTTTGCACTGGGAATAGTAAACAAATAAAACACAAATGAACAAACTGTTCATCTGATTTAATTTGTTCCTACCTGAGGCTTCTTCCTCACACCTCCTTGCTCCGCATCACCTACTAATTCCGGATCCTGTGGGAGCCAAGTTTGTTCCCACTGCTGGGAACAACTCGCTGATGTGCCCTTCCCCTGGCTTTTTGGTTGACTTGCTCCTTCTCATCCTTCAGATCTACACTTAAATGTGTCTGACTCTCTGACGTCTGCTCGGGGTTTTTGTCTATTGGCACAGAGTCTTTGCCCCAGTTACTCTGTCTTGCATTACTCTTTTTCTTTATATAAACATTGTTATGTGAAAGGCCGAGGTGATGCAAGTGACAACAGTTGGTGTAGGCCGTCAGTCAGAGGCACAGGATCAGCAGGTTCATGAGGCCCTTGTTCTTTCAGTCCCTATGGACACCTCCTGCTCATTTCCCATTTTTATGGAATTCTCCCATGTTTTTTCTTTTCTTTTGGAAGTGGATATGAAATTGATTTTATGTGTATGAGATGCACTTTTGGAGCTTCAGTATCACACATTCTGAATTGAGTTGGGGGAATACCTAGAGGGAAGTGAAAACTCCAGCTGCTCAGAGCCTCCTTGTCACAAGGAATTTTTTGCAGCATTGGAAACAGTCTGTCTCAGGGAGAAGGGAAACCCTCCCTCAGTTAATTGCTACCAGAATATCAGGAAGGAGTTTCTGAGGTTATCTGTTAAAAAACATTTGCTTATCACTCACAATAGTTAATTATATTCTTTATATAAATGCCTGCCTACCTGTTTTCTATCTATTCTACTTGAGTGTAAACACCATTACAGTAGTAACCCTAACCATTTCGTTCACTTCTATGTATTTAGCCTGGTCCCTGGAACACAGTATGCCCTCAGGAAATATTTGTTAAATGAATGGACCTGAATACTGTGATATTTGAAATGCCAGCATAAGGATGTCTTGCATCTAGGGCTAATATTAGTGGGCTTTTAAGTCAATGTATTTGCATTCCCAATCATCCTTTGTTTTGCATAGGTATTTACTTGGGTCAATCAATATCATCTCCTTGGTCTAGAATTAGGGCGATTGCTGCTCTACTTTGAGCCTGAAAGTGAATGGCAAGTCAATCATCCTAAAGCAGAGATTAGTTGAAAGAGAAAAGGATTTTCTAAATTTTAAGAGCAAAGCTTTGAGGTATTAATGATGAGTTTTACTCTAAGTAATAGCCTAGTGAGATACAGGCTATAAAAGTCAGGGAAAATTCTCCAAAACTGAAAAAGAAACTAAATCTTCAAGCAAGGACTAACCTATTAGGATTTCTGATCTCTTGAGAAGAAACTCAGCATCCTGTTTTCCTAGGTCTTAGCCTGGGCTGCTATTGGGGATAAGATAATAAAAATCTCTGATGTAACTCGTTAGAAGAGGAGAGGTAATATGAGATTATCCAGCAAGGTGCTTCTTTCCTACCATATTGCATGGAATAGGATCAGTCACACATCACTTAAAAGGGAGGCATCCAGTTGTGTGGACCCCATCGGTTCTCTCATGCCGCAGCCTGTGGTGGCACCCAGGGATTCAGGTCTTCCTCCATGTCATTTTGGAAGGATCATGACATACAAGAGGCATGGCGGGACTGGAGGAAAGCTAGGGTTGTGATAACGATGCTGTAGCATACAGCAACCTGGTGACTAGAGGCAAATGGCAAATTTAGAACACATTCTCCATCAGCAGGATCCAAGTGATCAGACAGATCGAGCAGGTGCAGCCATACCTCCTCAGTTACTGGAACACTCAATGTCCTGATGAGGTGGACAGGTGAATCCAAGGCAGTGAATGGACAAGAAACTCTTCTTCAACAGCCATGAAGCTGCTCAGTCTTTGCCTGCACTCAGAGGGTATCATGAGAAGGCACAGAGTAACTTCTTGAGATAGTATAAAAAGCTTTGACTTGTACTGAGTGGGAAATTAGCTTGATGGTGCCGTAGACTCCACTACCAGGCACATACTACAAGCCTGCCCCAAAGACCACAGAACAGACAGACTCCCAAACTGAATCATGCTCTTTATTAAATTGAATGTAATGTACCAAGGAAAGCAAGGGGGTAAAGACTGGTTAAGATAACACATCCAAGTTCCTTCTGAGAGGCTACAGGTAGGGTAGAAGCAACACAAGACCTGAGTCCTGGGCTCCATGACTTCTGTATGTCTTGCTTCTCTTGCTTGGTGTCTTGGGTGCCACCAAGATAGGGCACCCTGGGCCAAGGACACATGCTAGCTCTCTGGAAAAGATTTAGGGGCAAGAAAACCTGATCAACAGCAGCACTTGCCAATTAGGCAGAGAACAGCTGGCTAATTTCTGTTTTATTTGTGTTTCTTTGGCAGAGGACACATGTAGCCAGAATGGTGTCTCTAATAGGCAGCCCAATTAAGGTTTCATGTATTAAGTATTCATATATATTTACTGCTCCTATATATTTAGTAGCTCTTAAATATCCTGATTATTTAAGAGTGCAACAAATATTGAGTATTCAAGTACTTCATAACTATTAGGTATCTTTGCCTCTTTCCATCTCTTCCTACCTAAGTCTAGCACACACATGTTCTACCAACTAACCTTTTATCTAGACCTAACACAGCTTAAAATATATGTATTATCAAAGATGAATGAATCTTATAAAAATTCATCTTCAATAACAGAAATGGATGTTCTCTAAAACCAAATTCCTGCTTATAACATAATAGGCTGTTTACCTGGAAGATAATTTTTACACTAGAAATAAGTACAATATTTCCAAGTTTAAGATTTCCTCTTTCTTTCTTCCTGCCATCATAGGGAATGAGAAGTCAAAATGCAGGATGAGAAAATTTAGAGACAAAAAGCGACATGATTTTTTTTTTTTTTTTTTTGTGAGACAGAGTCTCAAGCTGTTGCCCTGGGTAGAGTGCTGTGGCGTCACAGCTCACAGTGACCTCAAACTCTTGAGCTTAAGCGATTCTCTTACCTTAGCCTCCCAAGTAGCTGGAAGTACAGGCACCCGCCACAACGCCCCACTATTTTTTGGTTGTAGATGTCATTGTTGTTTGACAGGCCTGGGCTGGATTTGAACCTGCCAGCACCGGTATATGTGGCTGATGCCTCAGCTACTGAGCTACAGGCACTGAGCCATGACATGTTTTTTTCCTACTTTGAAGCCCTAGGCCATAGACCATCAACAAAGCACTTTGCAGAGCAGAATGGTGGTCAGTGCATTGACTGGTGTTCTCCCCAGCCTCCTTTTCTGCTACCTTCCCTTCTCTGGGATTGCTGTGTCTCCTCACTCAAGTCTGTGTTCACTCAGTCTATTGTATTTGCCTCTTTTAACTCTTACCCCTTTCTCCAACATGGTGGTGACTATCAATCCCAGTTCCAGGCACTAGGCAGTTCCAGCTTTGTCTCTGAGTACAGAAGGAAACATTCTCCCTGCAGCTGGAGGGCAGACTGAGGCTCTCTGATTTCACACTCACAGGCAGTAGCCCCCCTAGCTGTTTGCTCATCAGCCCCTGTCCTTTTGGAATGGAGAAATTAAAGTGTTCTGTGAAGGGAATAAGTGAGGCGCCTCTGGGCATCGTTCTGCTACTGTCTTGGATGTGATAAACCAGAATCCACTGAGAGTCTATTCTGAAAGGGGCTAGTGCTGGATTCCTGCAAGCAGGCAGGGGTGCCAGGTGTGAGGAGAATTGGCACAAAAAGCAGAGAACAAGAGCCTTGAAGCTCCCATGTCAAGCATTACCTACACATTTGGCCCAAAGGCCAGACTGAAGCATCTGGGAATGGAAGTGTGATTTTATTAAATTTCAGGTAAGCTTACTTTTCCTTACTCCAGTGACTCCTTGTCTAAGTGATAAAGTTTGGACTACTTATGCAGACATTCCTGGTCTTTTCTAATCTGATCTCACCCTGGCTTTGCAGCACATCCTCTGGCACAGCCCTTTCGATGCCCCACAGGGCTACAGGTCCTTCCCAAATACCTAGTTGGCATTTCTGAGTATCTGATCATGCTGTTCTCTCTGCCTAGAACCTCCACTCCCCTTTCTGTCTGAAAAATTCTCTGCTCTCTGTCACTCTTAGCACAGTTGTATAGTAGTAAGTTGGAAAGTATCTCTCCATCTCATGTAAACTGTCTTGGAGGGCATGAGCTATATTTTAACTCATCTCCAAATCTCCAGAACTACACCCAGGTCCTTGTGCATAGTAATTATGTTAATTAATTCAATTGATTCATTAATCCATACAGAGCAGTTGCTGCATGAGGTCCCTTGCTATAACCTGGTGAGGGTTCTTACATCCCCAGACACAGTCCTTACGGATGAATGCTGATTTACTAGACTTGAACTGCTCACCCATTCTGCTTCCCTGAATGGAATGTAAAAAACACTTAACTCCTGACAGTTCTTTGGCTAGTGTTAGAATATTTTGTAGTGGTAATAGAATATTCTGTCAAAGTTCAAGAAATAGAATTACACTCAACCATGGTGGGCGATATGCACAGTTAAGGATGTTTATAATTAGCATGTGTGACCATGACTGAAGATTAAATGGTTATTAAGAGGAGATGTGAGGTTTGAGAGCATCACTTGGTTTCTTTTTTTCTGGCTAATACTCTTTGTTTCATGCTGGAAATCAATTAATCGTGAGGAGCAAAGTGGGAAAAGTGTAGATTTTCACAATGTGTTTCCTTTAATGAAGATAGACCAAGAATAGAAGAGAAAAAAGGCAAAGCTCATCTGATTCATGGCTTGGTTGTTATTGTGAAGAGAGGAATACTTACTAGCTATCAAATGGACAACTGTTTTTTTTAATTTGAGGACATGAAAAAAATATTGTCTCAGCACAATGACAAATGACATTTTCAAATTGTGAAACAGGAAGTTTTCCATTGACAGCGTTTTCTGAAACACTCAATTCTGAAAAGAGGATTTCTTTTATGTTAGAAAACTTTGATGATAAAGGAATTCAAAGTTCAGTGTGGAGAGGTTTTGTTAACCAGGAGGAAGAATTCAAAATTTTGTTATAATTTTAGGATCCTTACACTTTTGTCTGCCTCCATCCCTAGAAAGGATGCGGTCCCCCAACAGGTGCTTCTAGCACTCCCTGATGGTCAACTGTCAGCTCTGCATCCCTGCCAGTAGGTTTTACCTGATTTAGAGTAGAAAATGCTTCTAGAAGGATCTACCTTTATAGCTAATATCTTAATGTGAATTTCTGAAATTGAAGCCCATATGGAATGGTTAATAGTTAATGAGGATTTAGTGAGGCTTAAAATACAGATTTTTATTATCTATCATCTACCTACACATATTCATCTAGTGACTAGGTGAGTCTCTGTGTGTGTTTGTGTGTGTGGACTTGGGATTCATGCTGGCTTAAGCCCTTTCTTATAGAAACACTCTTTTACAGGAGTACAACATATTGTTTAAAAGCATAAGCTTTGCAATCTGTCAGACTGATGTTTGCACCTGGCTGTGTCTTTTATTAGTTAAGAGATGGGCATTCCTCAATAAGGTCATATTTTTACTAGAGTGCCTGCTATATAACATGCCCTCAATAAAAGCTTGTTGTTATTATTACAAAAACGTCTTCATCTCTCTGGCATTCTTCAAAGGTCAGTCTTCAAGCACTGGGTCTGCATCAGCAATTTTTCTTCCTTTCTAGCTGTGACCTCTTAAATTGGATGAGATTTTGGGGGTGGTGACTGCTCTTCAGCTTCAGTCCTTTGCTGTCTGGTGACCTCTCTACCATCGCAGTGGATGCCAGGAGCTGCCACATCAGAGAACTGTCATATAAGTATGGAATTCCTGGAACTTGAGAACCACGCTGAGGGAAAACTCTACAAAATATTCCCAGTGCAGGTTCTAAGAGAATCAGTAAACTCTTCCAGGAGCGGGTAGACTTTTGAGAGAAACTTTGGTCTTTGTAGTGGCCCTAATTGCTTTTCTCTGTGGTTACTTAAACAGTAAGGATCCATTAAAAATAAATGGAACATAAAAAGAAGTGTAAAGAGCTGAAGGGAAATTTAGCTAGACCTCAGCAGCACCTTAGCTTGTAATTAGTTCAAAAGACTTGCTCAACCCAGGAGCTAGAGGAGGCCAGGTCCCAAGAGACTGAACAACGGCAAACGAGGCAATCCTGGCAGGAAGGGGATCACCCTCTCGGCTGCTGAGGTTGGGAAAAGGCTCTGATGTGCCCACTTCTGCAGCAGGGAAGTGGTACCATTTGTGGAGGCAAAAAATAAAAAAATAAAAATAAATGTGCCTCTGTCTTCCCAAACTCCAATGCAGCAATTTTCCTGTCTTGCTCCTTCTCTTTCCTTCTCTTACTTCCTCCTCTATTCTGCTTTTCAACTCAGCTTCTAATCCGATTGATTTTGCTTTTCTTTTTCAGCCTGGCCTTAGAAAGTGGCTACAAGTGCTTGGCCACCTGGACCAGCACTCCTCGTTTCTGCTCTGCTCTCAGGAACCACTCTGTCTGCTCTGCCCCATGGTCACCCTCAGGGAACCCAAACGATGTGGGTGGAAGTGAGCGAGCAGAACTCAGAGAGTCAGATAGCATCAATAGGAAGTGGGGGTTTGTGGATTTGGTAGGATGGGATGAGGACCTGCATCCTGAGGCTGAGGAAGACGGGGGAAGTTAAGGACCACTCAGGATTGCCTCTGTGTTTTCCATTCGCAGTGTGCCCCTTCCTGTACTAGGCCATGGCATGGAAAGAATGGGGAAAAGAAAGAGCCAATCTCTGCTTTTGGAGAACTCATTTTTATTTGAAAGAAGAAAGTGATCCTGGGCAGAAACATAGTGTAGGGTGTAACCATGGATAGAATGTGTTAGTAGCAATCATTTTGGCTGAGGGAAGGAGAATAACAAATGGGATGAAAGGAGTTTGGCTGGTTTAAAAAGTTCAACCCTAAAAGTTCTGATTTCAGGCCCTAAAATTTGTATGTGACCTTGGGCAATTGCTTTCCCTCTCTAGATTTGTTTCTTTGTTGATGTAACAAAGAAGTTGAGTGGCGTGATATGGATATTATTGCCTTCTATGTATAATGGCTTTATGCATGTTATTTCATTTAATTTTCACAACAGGTAGGATCACACACTTCACAGGCACCAGAATTGACCACAGAAAGTTTAAATGACTACGTGAAGGGGTTGGGCCAAGATCTGGATCCAGGTCTATCTGGATCAAAGCTCACCCTCATTTCTACTACGGTCCCTTGTGCCTTCTTACCAATATCAAGTCAAACAGAGGGCATGGTCTCTGACTTAAAGATGCTCCCAGGCTATGGAGGAGACAAATAACTAGAGAACAATATATTTCTTATAAATAGGTGCACAACAGTTATGAGTCCACAGTTGGAGGTGTCGAAGATCAGGGACAACTAGAGGGAAGAGAAGACATTTGAATGTGGCCTTTCAGATGACTGGAATTTTGAAGGCTGGAGTAGGAGAAACTTCCAGGCAGAGTGAACAGTAAGAAAAAAGGTGCAGAAGTGTGGCCACATGTGTGTGGTTGTGGTGAAGCAGAGAGTGGCTGGGACATAGTGTAGGAAGAGAATCTGATGATGAAGTTCAAGGTGTTGCAGGCTACTCACCTTCCATCTGCAGAGTCCCTGATTCTGACTCCTGGCCCTTCACTGCCCAGAGCTCAGGAGCTGGACTACCCCTGTGGTAGCCCCCTGTCCCCAGCAACCAGTCCCCAGCAACATGGGGTATGCAGGGAGGGCAGGTGGAAAAGAATGTCCTAGTTCACTACCTGGCACCCAGTTGTAGCTCAGCATTGTTTCTGACACTGGATTACTACGCCCCCCAACCCCCATATTTCATGAGGAAACAGACCCCTCCCTGCGTTGGTGATGACCTGGCCCTGGCAGAGATGGAAACCCTGGGTATTTGTGTTCTACTTGAACAGTCCTATGTTATAGCCAGTGAAGAGAATAAGGCCAGGTTCAGCCAGGAGCCTTTGGGGGATGCTGCTGTGGACTAGCTTTGTGACCTGTGCAAGAATCTTTGTCTCTACTACACTTGTTCCCCAAAAGTCAGTACCTACATGACCTCCTTCTTCAGACAGACCTTTTGAAAATGGAGAGTGTGATAACTCGTTGACAGATCTGGGACTGAGATATGGGGTTATAAATGTTTTCCTTCTTCACAGTTTAGTTGGAAATTGAATCACCAGAAATATGATTTTTTTAAATGGTAATGCAAGTGATCTCTGAAAAAAAGGGAGGGGAGGGGGGGGAGTATGGGTGGAGGGAGGGCAATTGGTGGGATCAAACCTACGATGCATCTTAGCACGGTACTGGGGAAACTTATTAAATGTAGAGTATCAATGTCTTTATATAGTGATCAAGAAAATGCCATGAAGGCTATCTGTAACAGTACGATCAAAACATTTCTGAATGTATATGAATCGTGCCCTATGATTGCACCAATGTA
>CAUYON010170114.1:0-12399 GCA_963573935.1 Arctocebus calabarensis
GACCCACGAATGGATTAATAAATTGTGGTACATGTATACCATGGAATACTATGCAGCCTTAAAGAAAGATGGAGACTTTACCTCTTTCATGTTTACATGGATGCAGCTGGGACATATTCTTCTTAGCAAAGTATCTCAAGAATGGAAGAAAAAGTATCCAATGTACTCAGCCCTACTATGAAGCTAATCTATAGCTTTCATATGAAGGCTAAAACCCAGTTATAGCACAAGAATATGGGGAAAGGTTCAAGGGAGGGGAGGGGGGAAAACAGGTGGAGGGAGGGTGATGGTGCGATCACACTTATGGTGCCTCTTAGAAGAGTACAAGTGAAACTTACTAAATGCAGAATATAAATGTCTTCATATAGTGATTAAAAGGCCATGAAGGCTATGTTAAATAGTTCAATGAAAATATTTCAGATTGTATACGATTGTATATGAAGTTAGCACATTGTGCCCCATGTTTGCACTAATGTACATGATTATGATGTAATAAAAAAAGAAAAGAAAAATATAGATCAATAAGGCACCAAAAACTACACCCATTTCGCCATTTGGAATATATGACTAAGTATAAATGGTAATGTATGTGGTTAAATTAGCATATAAACAATAGTATTCCTGATATTTTGTAATGTGAATGCTATAAACCATTTTATGTTTTAAAATAAGAAATTTATATGCTAAAAATATGGGCAAGTAATGGAATATAAACCAGAAAAATTAGTAATACTGGAGGTACTTGTGATACACTTGGAGAGAAAATGACATCCTAAATCTGAAAAGGCAAGGTAGATAGATTTCAGATTGCCTATGGATAAAGAGATATTCATTGTTAGGCAGGTATAGGATAGAGATAGCTTATTCATCATAGCCTCTGTCAACTTAGTAAAATATGAGTTTTTTCAGTGAAATCTCACAATATCACAGCCCTTATCAAATTCTTAATTCAAAGATTAAAAAAGAGAAGCATAGGAAATACACAAACCTTTCCATGGAGATGGTAAAAGTATTAATATCTGGGTTTATAGCTGACTAAGTAAGATGATTTATTCAGTGAGACATGATGGTTATCTTTACTGGCTGAACTTCATTATTAATATCATCTGCATACTTTTGCTATTCCTGTAGCCTAAATGAATTTAAAAACATGGGAGCAATGAGAGACATAATGGGGAAAATTACTCAAAATCCATAGCAGTATCTAAAGAACAGAAAAGAAAAAATTGTTATGTCTTTCCCATCTTCTAGGTGCCCTGAACAACTCATTTTCTAAACCCTTCACTCTCATCAGCAATCTTTGACATGCTCCTACCCCTCTCCTAAGTTCTCTTTACTTAATCCATAGTGTTCATATTGCTCTCTTGCCCTTTGTCTGGAGGTCAGCTTCTTACAGCTAGTCTAGAATTTTCTAAATGTTTGAAAATACCCTGTCTTCTCAGAGGAAGATGATCGAACCCCCACAAAAGTTAGTTCTTCAGTGACTCTCACCTAATCTTGAAATTCTGGTACAGAATTATTATTAAGTGAAACTCACCCAAAATTTAAAATATCCCTTTGTACGCTAAAAATATACACAAAAAAGAAAGAAATCATGTTTACAGGCCCACACACTACACTGCCATGACAGAGAGTTCTTCAATTTTCATAAACATGTAACATAGTCTTCGGAAACTAGAAGAAACTCATAATTCATTAGATGAATCAAATCTATAGTTACATCCAAATTTTTGCTATACATATATATATATGTATATATATATATTTCATGACTAAGTAGTACTCCATTGTTCATATACATTTAGTTAATCAACTCATAAATTGATAGACACTTGGGTTAATTCCACATCTTTGCAATTGTGAATTGTGCTGCTACAAACATTGGAGTGCATGTGTCTTTTTGATAAAAATGACTTCTTTTCTTTTGGATAAATATACAAAAGAGGGATTGATGGAACAAATGGTAGGTCTACTTTAAGTTCTTTGAGGAATCTCCACATTGTAGTAGTGCTTACAGAAATTTTGTCAAGTATACAATACACACATTTCATCAAAGACTTTCATATGTGCTGTTCCTCTAAAAGAAAGCATACATGGGTCATGAGAAATACTGTGCCCTTCACAACTGAGGACTCTGCAGAACTAAATTCAGTAATCTCCAAAGGAGATACACTTTTTCTACAGGGAAACTGCCAGTCATCATCTGGGAATTTTACTATCCTTGTACTGAGAAACTAAAAGTCAAAGGCAATTGTATGATGTAATGAGAAAGGCCGTCTGCTTCTATGGTCTTCCGCTTAAAAACAGAACCTCAGTCTAACCCTAAGAAAAATATCAGACAAATACCAGTTAACGAATGCTCCTAAGAAAAATAAGAAAAATATCAGACCAATACCAGTTAACGAATGCTCCACAAAATACCTGACTGATACCCTTCAAAATTGTCAAGGTCATTAGAAATAAGGAAAGTCTGAGAAGCTATCACAGCCAACAGAAACCCAAGGAGAGAAGATAGCTAAATGTAACGTGGTACTCTGAATGGGATTCTGGTAAAGAATAAAGACACTATGTAAAAACTAAGAAATCTGAATAAAGTATGAACTTCAATTAATAGCAAAAATAAATAAATAAATAAAAGTCAAAGGCAAGAGAATGTACCAGATAGTCAGAGGTAATTGACCTTTGTCTTTAGAGAAGGTAAAAACTGATGTTTCCCAAGCAAAAGACCAGGTAATTGAGCTCTATCAGGGGACCATTTTAATGGGCAGCAATCAATTCAGCATTCTTGCATGGATTGACCCATTTTATCAGGGATATATTTCCCTTTTACTTTTCTTTTTATCAAATTCTGCTTTCTCCTCTTATACTTCACAAATATTGAACCTCTTTAATAATTAAGTTTATATTATGAGAGAGGATGTGAGAATGAACATAATGCTGAGGCAAAATTGTAAAAGTGAATTACTCTTTGTTTCATATTAATGTGAATTATTTCTCTTATTTCCATTTCCTTTTTTGTCATTGAGATAGAATAAAAGTACTAAGTAAATAAATGCCTGCAAATCTTGTTTATTAGGCTAATTAATATAAGGCACCAAATCCACTCAGTACTCATTCTCTAATATTTAACTAAAGTCTGCAGAGATGATGAAGTCAAATTAAAAGGAGATATGCCAGAGACTCTGACATTAATTTCCATCAATGGCTCTGAGGCATGGTGTTGTTTTAGAGGCAACTTATCAGCTGCAGGAATCTGGAGAGCATTTTATAAACTTCACTTGGTCTTCCTCACTGTAAAAAACTCTTACTCACTAAGCCAAAGACACAATGTAAGAGTACAGGCCTTACCAAATACATCAATACTAATTTTAGATTCCAACTATCCATCTCAATTAAGGTCTCATATAAAGTACTCCTAAAAAGTACAGGATATTAATTTTTGACCAATGTATAGTTATTCAAGCAAATTATCATCTATCCCTTTGGGGATGGAGAAGGAAATTAGTACTGTGCAGTTGTGTATAAATCCCATGGTATTAAAAGAACTACCTGGAGATCTGCTCACTTCTTTGTAATCTGAAAGTAATTCAGGTATGGAAATCCGACAAAGGCTTTCACACTCTCAGTGGGGCTCCTCCTCTCAGCTTAGTGGTTATACATTTTTCATTTTGTGAATGCAAGCTAAGAAGCACCATTTCAGCTGTCCATTGTTGTGCCTCTGTGTATGATGTAAAATATTAACTATTTCTATAAAATGTTAGTCATTTTCACAACTTTATATCCCAGTTCCCTTTTCTACTGCTCCAATCCTTTCCTGTATTGTGTTAATTATGAAATCTTCTGGTTTCTTTAGTTTCAAGGTCCTATTTCCTGCATGGCTGTTGCTGAGGAATTAATAGATCACCCAGCCTTTACTTACACCAACCCTGGTTTAGAGAAGAAAGCCATCAGTTTATTCCTCAGCTAATCTGGTGCTTCTTTCACCAATAAATTGATTCCTTGGGTTTAGGAAGTAGTGTGCCCTCTAGTTGTTTCTAAGGCACATAATTTTATGGCAATCTACATTCCAGGACCTAACTCCATGAGCCTTTTAATTCCTTCCTTCTACCATCTGCCATTATTATATATTTTTCTTCTACTTTTATTTATTTTTTCAAAAGGAGCAATCAATTTTTACATGCTTCTGAGAGAAATTTTAATAAACTGTCTATTCTATGCCCTGAGGTTTTAGTTGGGTATTGAGCCCTGTATTTTGAGAGTGTACTAAAAAGTCATATTCTGCCTAATTTTTCTTTCCAATGCCTTGAGTGAGCAATCTGATTGTCTAATATCATGCCTACTTTGATGTATCTTGCTGGTGAATGCTAGCTTACTCTTGCAGTTCCCTTTGGATATAGTCCCTTTTCTCTTTCATCAGACCCAGAGTCTGGCCATCTGGTTATACTGCACATTATCCCTAATGTTAGGCCTTGTGGCAGAAAAGTATTGGAGAGGTCCTGAGAGGGGCAAATGTTGCCTCAAAACACTGAGACATCTGCATTATTTGCCAGAACTGGGGAATAGAGTAGATTCTACTTCTTTATAAGAGGAATAGGCCACTTCTTTGTAATCAAAAGTTTCAAGAAAGTCTGAAGAGGTCAGAACTTTGGGGTCTACTTATCAAGATTTCACTGTGTTATGTATCTGTCTTGACTCTAGAATTTTTCTATTCAGGCTTTGATCTTGGAATAGCCTATCTTTGTTGTATGTTTAACTGAAGTTCAGTCTCTGACATTTTGGTTCGGATATCGATTGCTAGCTTTCTCTGCTCACTGCAAAAGGAGATGAAAGCTTAGTATGTAACTAAGAAGTCTCTGGCTCTGACCCCTGGCTTATAATTGCCCATGACTCATTCCCAACAGTCAGTTACTTTTTCACAGAGCATCACTCACACCGACATAGAATCCCATACAACCTCAGATCCAACAAAGGAACACAAGTTCAGTAAGGAAATTCAAGTAGGTAGAATTCTCTTGTTCTCTCTCAAACTGCACTACCAAGAGTAATGGAATGTCTGTCCCATTAAAGTTGAAGTGTCATCTCAGTGATGATTCCTGAGAGGATGTGGCAATATCCTACAGGATGCAATATAAAACCGGAATAATATTCCTTATGTTATTTTTCTTCAACAAGGAGAAAATAAGGATCTGATGGTGAAGTATTTTCATTACTAAATATTACTTGAAGTTACCCCCTCAAACCATCTGCATTTTTATGCTCACTATGTTGTGTGCTGGTAGTTTTGAGGTCTTGGTTCCAAAGGTAATATATAACCAAATGGCATATAGTGCTACAAAACATTCAATTACAGATGCCACCACATCATTTTAAGATACTAGCAAGCAACTAAAAATAATTAGTTAACTATAATGATCAGAATTAGTTAGAAGTACTGCTAATCAATAAGAATATGCTTGCTTTTATGTGACTCTTGGTCATTTCTTGACATTTCTTGCCTTGTTTTGACAGAACGTGGATGAACAGCAAAGCCACAGTCTAAGAAATTTTTTGGCGACCAAAGATGAATTATTAGGTTAGGGTGATTGAAATCTAAAATGAGTCATAGAGGAAAGATCTAATATATAATAGTTAGAGGCTCAGGGCACCTGCAGCATAGTTAAATTATACCAGTAATATATATCCACTTTTCACTTTCCAATGAGCAAAAAGAAATTATGAATTCTGAAAAAGCTTTTGGATCTAAGCATGCAAAGTTTGAACTATAGATGATACTGTAATGCATTATCCAGATCTCCTTTTCCTTTTAGGCCTAAAGCACTTACCTTCAGTAAGAGCATTATACCTGAGAGGTCTCATTTGTGTCCTTCTTCAGAATTTCTGTTTGCTGAATGGAACCACCTAACCAAAGATCATGACTCTCCTCTTGGAAAGCCTACATCAGATGACCAGTCAACAGGTAGTTAGAAACGGCCAGAGCTTTCCTTCAATTCAGTACAGCTCTGATGTGGAGTGATGTTAGCTGTAAAAGTCTCTGCAAGATCAAATGTAGCTTTTGTTATTTCAATGGCATTAACTTCTCTCTCTGCTAGTTCTGCATCCTTCTTTTATCTACAGCTAATAACCTGAGAACACTCTCCCAATGAACTTCTACACACAAATGTTCACCTCAATGTTTAATTCAAAGGGAACCCGACCTGCAGCATCATTATCAAAGACATATATGAATGACATAAAGAAAAATTGTTTGCTCAAGTTACGTCAAAATTAAGAGACTTTTTTTGTACGCCTGTCTTAAATTTGACCTTGCAAAGAAGATATTCTAAAAAATAATCAAGCTATCTCATTAAATGTTAAATAAACAAAAAATAAGGGTTTTAAAAGAATTTTAATTATCATCTTTATATTACAAATCATAATAAATTGTTCTACTTCAAAAAAAATTAAGAGACTTATTTATGTACTATATAAACACTCTCACAAACTATGAAATGAAATTAAGAAATGAACAAGTGTATACATAGACGGCCCGCTAAAAATTGCAAATGTTCTTTGAATAGGGACAAAAAAATGGGCTTAAAGGAGGATGGGAGAGAAGCCTTGTCTGCTGAATAAGGAAGGTAGGAGGAGCCATGGAAACATTATGGGAACACTGTGACTCAATTAACCAAGCACGTTCTATGGACAATACAGTTAACATATTTGGACATGATATGGATGATCACAATACACCACATAGCACAAATACCCGAAGTATTGGGAAAATAGTAGTATAGCATTCAGCAATTTTAGCCAAAAAAAAAAAAGAAAGAAAGAAATACATATGTGTAACCTAGGGAATCAATGGCTAATAGAAAAGGGACAAAGAGGCGCAAAGAGACCAATGAGAGAGATTCCTAACAATTTCGAAGGAAAGAGAAAGAAGTTTAGACCTTTATACTATCCCTGTGTCAAAGAGACCCATTTTCCCTCCGGAAATATACTGTGCTTACTATGCTTAGATAAACTTTCTCTTTGTTATGCTCAAGCCTGTGCAGACTGGCTTTTGTTTTTGCTTTCTCCTGGTGCTAAATTTTCCACTCAGCTGGTGCTTCAGAGGCACTTGCTAGTCCAGTGCAGTCCTTGAACCAGGTCTGCAGGATTCTGGGAACTAGACTGTACTCCAATATTCTTTACACATGAAAAGAAAGCTAATCGCTCTCATTTTACTAGATAAAAATTACATTTATCATCTAGTAGTAAAGCAATCTGGAAATGAGATTGTAGTGGCATAAGCAGAATGACAAAAATAAATAAAAATGAGCACTTCTCCAGAAGAACCTGAAACTTCAGCTGAAAGAATAATTAATTTTATTGAATAGACTAGGAGAGGCCTCATGGGGGTATTAGACATCAGTAGACACTTTATATGCATGATGAGAATTCAGTTGAATTCTTTTTGTAAATACTTTTATTTAAGCACTTATCTGCGTAAAAGACCTAAGGGCTTTTTTGTCCCTCTGGGTATAATATTCTGAACTTTAGTCCTTAGAGGCCCTTTTTCTAGTAAATAGGCACCTGGGTAGAAGGGCTAGAATAAAAGTATCATTATCAATTTTCATGCCAACAGATGGGATTGGAGTGACTTCATCCTGGTTCATCTCTTTTTGACCCTGAAGTGTAGACTAAGTAGGTAAGACCTTGGTAAGTACTGATGGTCCAATTATAGATCTACTCAAACAAGAAAATTAAGATGAGAGTCTTATTCCCAATCAGATGTTACAATTTTGATGTTTAATATTTGCTTCCATCTCAGAATATAATGAAGACTTGAAACAGTATTCATAACATCATCTTTACAATGTTAAATATCACACTCCTATCAATATAAAGAACACATTAAAAAAGCTTATTTAATGTCTATGTAAATACTGAATTTTATTTTAACTTTATTCTTTAAAGAGATCACATGTATTTAGAGATAGACTTCAATTTCTTAGGTTTATTTTTTCTTTCTTTTTTTTTAATTTTTATGATCTAGAGTGTTTAATTGAGTAGGCATTTCTGAGCTGAAGACAGGACACTAGAAAGTCTGTTCAGTGTTCTGTTTTCCTCTAGAGTCTCTAAACATGACACTCTTTAAAGCAAAGTAAAATAATTTTTTCCCAGAGAAGCATAGTATTTTCTAAGGAAAAATATATTATTATTTTTACTAATTTATATATTGTAGCTCAGGAAGAGTAAATAATGTGCAAGTTGAACAATTATTACTACTTAATTTTTATTGATTGGAAAACAAGTATTTTTTATTCAATTCAGAGAGCTAGTATGACCTCAAAGTTATTGATTGGGGTTTGTATGAAGAGATTTAAAACTCAGATCTTAAGAAAGTATAAACTGACTTCAAGATGCAGACCTACCTACCACCTCACCTCAAATAGCAGCCAGTTGTTTCAATAGTACTTAACTAAATAGTCTCTACCTTCCTGTGATTGTGCTATGTTTGCTATACATTGAATTCCCTCATTTGTGTGGCTTTATTTCTGGACTCTATTCTGTTCCACCGATGCCTTGATATTTCCTTCCCAACACCAATAGGACAAGTTTGATAACTTGTAAATATTTTAAAATATCTAGTTGAATTGGTCTTCTCTCATTTTACTTTTTCATACATAAATTTCTTGGTTATTCTCACAATGATTTTTTCATAATGACTTCAGTAGCTTTGTATTATACTTTTAGAATCTATGAAGTTTTGAGCAAATGGTTGCTAGAGAACATCTAGGAGGAAGTTAAAACAGGAGCAGAGTCTCCAGATAGCCACAGGAGGGATGGTTGGAGTCTGTAACAGGGAAGGCTGAGGAAGTAAAAGCTGAACTGGGTAGGCCCAGCAGACAGGCTAGGCAGAAGATGGATCCCAAGCAGAAAAGCAGAATATTCTTCTTAAACATTCACTTACCTCAAAAATTTTTAAGTTAAATATACTTTTTTTTTTTTTGAGACAGAATCTCATGATGTCTCCCTCAATAGAGTGCTATAGTGTCACAGCTCACAGCAACCTCTAACTCATGGGCCTAAGTGATTCTCTTGCCTCAGCCTCCCAAGTAGCTGGGACTACAGGTGCCTGCCACAATGCCTGGCTATTTTTTTATTGTAGTTGTCATTATTGTTTAGCAGGCCCAGAGTGGGTTCAAACTCACCTGCCTCGTTGTATGTGGCCAGTGCCCTAACCACTGAGCTATGGGCACTGAGCCAAGTTAAATATACTTTGAGCCTCTATTCTGGAGGAAGAGAACTTCTAATAACTCTATTCATCATATGGGCCAAATAAGCAAATAACTTTTTCACAATCTCTGTTGGAATGGATCTTCAGTTTTCTGTTGGACATTTGCACTTTCCTTTCAGATTAGCATCAGCAGCAGTCATGGAAATTGGAGGACACCAGGACACATACAATCAGTAGTAGTTGAGTCACACCACACAACTAGATAGTGCTGAAGGCAGTGGACATGGTAGCATTAGTTGTAGCAACTATTTACCTATTGCCCTCCTGAAGTGTAAGAGTCTTTAACACTAGTCTGTTTTTTTCCGTTTTTTATTATTTGTTTGTTTGTGTTTGTTTTTGTTTTTGCACATAATTTCTTACTCAGTCCAGAACATCCTGACATTTTTTCTAAATGTCCTAAAAATTTCTTTCTTATTTTTCCTTTGATATCTCATCTTTTATGGATGACACATTACCACTAAAATGTTTATAAACAACCCAGAGGTGGGAATAGTTTGAGAAGAGGAAAATAAGTACAAGAAGTTGGAGATGGAGATGGAGCAGGCTAGGAAAATAAGTCAATAAGAATGCAAGAACAACCTTAAAACAGCTCAGAAATGACTGAAACAACTGAGGGAAAATAACAGTGATTTGAGTTTGGGATTGAAGGAGAGCAAAAAATGGTGATACTAAGAAACTACTTTCATATCTGGGACATATCAAATTCCTTGTGATAAAGATTGGTAGTGAAACCTACAAATAGCTTGAGTATATTATTCAGTAAATTATTATAAGAATTCATTATTTTACAAGAGTATGTGATCAAATAATTCTCCACAAAATTGATTTTTCTTAAACATATGGTCTAATAGGTGACATTTATAGAATTATATCTAAGTTTTGGTAGAGAATTTCATTTAATCTGATATAGTCAGTAAACTCATTGACTCACACAGATTGATATTCTATCTATTGCTGATGCATGTCACACCAAACACACATCAGTAATTGATAAAATATCAATTAATATCCATACTAAATATATCAACAATAGATAAAATATTAAAATGATCAAGAAATCATTGCCATGATCCTCAGACAGATAGACACTAGTCAGATGCCGGATGATTGATAGAGGATAGAAAGATAATGAGGCACAGTGTAAAACCACATTATTATTTGTTGATGTTGGATCCATGGACACTCCTGACTCCTACTCTAGAGACATACTGAGCTACTAGTTGGTAGCTCAACACCTGTATGGAACTCAGCATGCTAATGCTTCTACTTGACAAGTGACCATTCTATGATACCCTGCTTGAGATATGAAGATTTTAACCCACATGCAGTATGGAAATTTGATGTTGTCGCAGCACAATTCTGAAACCTGTAACAAGCAGGATCTTGGGGTAGATGGAAAAAATTGAGTGAAACTGTACTCATTTCTCTTTTGTAACCAGCCCCCTTAGCACTTATTAAAAAAAAAAAAAAGCCTAAAGCTATCAACAAACTTCAGGGAAGGAGGAAAAGCCAACTACCATGTCTAATCACAGGCCATGTACAAAATAAATAAACAAATGAGGAAAATTCCACTAAAGATGAAATTACAAATAAAGTTCAGGACAAAAATGAAAACTAATACTGAGAAACTCTACAACGTCAGTAACAAGAGCAAAGGAAGATGAAGAAATTTTGGTCAAAAAGTATGAAGTGTCAATCAGACAGGGAAAATAAATGTTTGTGACATTGCACAGCGTGGTGACTGTAATTAATAATAATGTCCTGCATATTACCAAGTTGATAAAAGAGTACATTTCAAACGTTTTGTAAGTAAGTGAAGTGGTAAAAACGTTAATTTACTAGACTTAATCATTCTACATTGTATACTTAACATCAAAACATCACACAGTGCCTCATACATATATTAGTTATTATTTGTCAATCAAAAATAAAAAATAATCTAAAAATATTCACTCATGAGAAAAGAAAAAAGTAAGTAAAACTAAAATAAATTTTAAAGTAGACATGCTTAAGTTCCTCAAAAATTAAAGAAAGTATAACAATAAAATGAATACAACGTTATGGGGTGATTGGTAGATAAAAATCAAAACCTTCATGGTCTAATGAAGGTTTAAAATAACCTTCATTAAAAAAATAGAGCAATTTATAGTACTAAGGTATACATGAAAATGCAGCACAAATGACTTATAGATTGGGAAAATATGAAGTAATGTAAGTAGAAAGTTAGACAAGTTTTGATATTTTTCACATAGATGAAATGCTGAATAGGTGACACATGATATTCAAAACATAAGAACCGCATTACTTTTCGGGTAGAAAATGCTCAACATATTCTAAGCAAAATGAATTGGTAACCTCTACCAAAACTCCATGCGCTACATATGGAACTGAAGGGTATCAGTGACGAAGGGAACTTCTTAAAGACTAGATTCTAACAAGAAATAGATGCACATGAAGGGTCCATTGAAGATGGTGTTTTGGAGCATTTGTTTTAGAGATGTATACAGGGTTGAGGAGACAACTGGAAATGAAGAAACACTCAGACATCCATGTCAGGAAGGGAGAACTCAAAGAGAAAGACTAGAATAAGATAAAGTCTTCTATAACAAAAATGTGCAGTGTTCCTTTACATGACCATTCATCACTAAGAAAAATAGAAAAAGAATAGTGAATAAATGATTCAATAAATAATACCAATAATATCATAAGGTTTAAAAAGATAAATTTTACAAAATATGCAAAATTATCTGTAATTAATGACAATGTATTTTTGACAAATATGAAAAAATGTGCTAGGAAAGGACAAGGAAATTCATGGTTACATTAAAGACACTATATAAATATATGTTCCTTTTCTAAATTATATGTAAATGCACTGAAATTTTAAAGAAAATCTTAAGCGGATGTAGATTGCAATATTCATATAAGAAAACAAGTCTCAGATTTTAGAACTAAATAAAAAGTGCCTGCATAATTATCTTTGCTGACCAATAGTCCTTTTTTTTTATATAATTTTATTGAATCATAATTCTGTACATTGGTGCAATCATAGGGCACGATTCATATACATTCAGAAATGTTTTGATCGTACTGTTACAGATAGCCTTCATGGCATTTTCTTGATCACTATATAAAGA
>CAUYON010170115.1:0-10089 GCA_963573935.1 Arctocebus calabarensis
ATACACACATATATATAATTGAACAGAAAAATACATTTCTACAATAATTGTTGAGAGTTCAATATCTCACTTTCAATAATGGATAGATAAGTGAGGAAATAAAGGACTTAAATAATACAATAAACCAACTAGATGTGACAGACATATACAGACCACGCTCCCAAACAACGACAGCAAACACATTCTTTTCAGTGCCCCTGGAACATTTTCTAGAATAGACCCTATGTTAGGGCACAAATTAAGTCCTAATAGATTTTTTTTTTTTTTTGGAGACAGAGCCTCAAGCTGTCACTCTGGATAGAGTGCTGTGGCATCACAGCTCATAGCAACTTCCAATTCCTGGGCTCAAGTGAGTCTCCTGCCTCTGCCTCCCAAGTAGCTGGGACTACATGCGCCCACCACAACGCCCGGCCATTTTTTGGTTGCAACCGTCATTGCTGTTTGGCAGGCCCGGGCAGGATTTGAACCCGCCAGCTCAGGTGTATATGGCTGGTGCCTTAGCCCGTTGAGCCACAGGCGCTGAGCCGATTTTTTAAATTATTTTTCTTATTCATTTATTTCTTTTTCTTATATATATATATATATTTTTTTTTTAATGGTCATCTTTGAAATACTCCCCTTCGGAAGTTAGCTATCATCAACTCAAGTGCCTAGTTCACCCTTCAAAGCAATTTTGGAACCCTCCCTGCTGTTGTCAAAGAAGCCAGACAATTAAGTTCATGAACTCATCCTAGAAAAAGTGCTGAATATATATATATATAAAAGTGCTGAATATATACCTCATTGCTGAATATCACCTATGGTCACCAGATTGCCAGCGGGGAATACTTTGAAGGTGACTGTAGTGATATTCAACAATGAAGTATGTAGCACCTTTTCTAGGATGAGTTCATGAACTTAAAATTGTCTGACCTCTTATGAAACCTGTTGGCTTTTAAATAGCTTTATAGCAAAGGAATGATAACTAAAACTATTCCAAGATAACCCATGTCTGAACATCTGTAAGCCTTATCTTTATGGCTTCTAGCTTCTAAACAAATAACTGGAAAGAAAAAAATCCACTTGGCTGACTTGAGTAATAATGCAGCATTGCCAAAAAGAACATGGGAAATTACATCTCCTCACAAGCTCCCTTTTAAAAAACAAACCAAAACACCCATAATAAATCCTAGTGGAATGTGCCCAAAGGTAGAGTATTCTGACTTGGATGACTACAGTAGTTTAAGGAAAGAGAAATGCAGCCACATGGATCTCTTGGACCTGCAGTCCCCACAACCCCTGGGCTGTGGACAGGTAGCACAGTCTGTATCCTATTAGAAACTGGACCACACGTTAGGAGGTTAGAAGCAGTTGAGGGTGCTGTATTTACAACTAAATCCTGTCAGTGGTTGGCTAACATCACCACCTCAGCTCCGCCTCCTATCTGAATACCAGGTGCCATGAGATTCTCATAAGACCATGAACCCTACTGTAAACTGTGCATGTAAGGGATCTAGGCTATGAAGCCCTTATGACAATCTAATGCCTTATGACCCGAGATGGAGCTGAGGTAGCGATGCTAATGCTGGGGAGTGGCTGTAAATACAGATCACCATTAGCAGAGAGCTTTCCACAGAGACCACAATAAATTGATTGCTTGCAAACTTGTACAAAAAAGGCTCAGCACCTGTGGCTCAAGGGGCTAAGGCACCAGCCATGTATACCTGAGCTGGCGGGTTCAAATCCAGCCCAGGCCCACCAAACAACAATGACGGTTGCAACCAAAAAATGGCCAGGCATTGTGGCAGGCGCCTGTAGTCCCAGCTACTTGGGAGGTGGAGGCAAGAGACTCGCTTGAGCCCAGGAATTGGAGGTTGCTGTGAACTGTGATGCCACAGCACTCTATCCTGAGTGATAGCTTGAGGCTCTGTCTCAAAACAAGAAAGAAAAAAGAAAAAAAGTCAATAAAATAGATAAACCTTTGGCTAACGTAACAAGAAACAAAAGGGTAAAATCTCTAATTTCATCAATCAGAAATGACAAAGACAAAATAACAACAGACTCCTCAGAAATTTAAAAAAAAACCGTTAATTAATATTACAAAAACTCTATTCTCAGGAATATGAAAATCTGAAGAAAATAGACGAATACTTGGAAGCATGCCACCTTCTTAGCCAGAAAGAAGTGGAAATGTTGAACAGGCCTATATCAAGTTCTGAAATAGCATCAACTATATAAAATCTCCCCAAAAAGAAAAGTCCAGGACCAGATAGCTTCACATCAGAATTCTACCAAACCTTTAAAGAGGAACTAGTACCTATATTACTTAACCTTTTCTAAAACATAGAAAAAGAGGGAATAATTTCCAACACATTCTATGAAGCAAATATCACACTGATCCCCAAACCAGGAAAAGACCCAAAAAGAAAAGAAAATTATAGACCAATATCTCTAATGAATATTGATGCAAAAATATTCAATAAGATGCTAGAAACAGAATCCAGCAACACATCAAACAAATTATACACCATGACCAAATGGGTTTTTTCCCAGGGTCTCAAGGCTGGTTCAGTATACGTAAATCTATAAATACAATACATCACATTAACAAAATAAAAAACAAAGACCGTATGATTTTCTCAATTGATACAGAAAAAACTTTTGATAATATGCACCATCCTTTTGTGATCAGAACACTTAAGAAAATAGTTATAGAAGGAACATTTCTTAAACTGATAGAGGCCATCTATAGCAAAACCACTCCATTGAGTGGAGTAAAACTGACAACATTTCCACTCAGATCAGGAACTAGGTTTCCCACTGTCTCCACTGCTTTTTAATATTATAATGGAAGTCTTAGCCATTGTGATAGGGTCAGAGGAGATCAAACTTTCACTCTTTGCAGACAATATGATTGCAAAACACCCGGGACTCAACTATAAAACTCTTAGAAGTGATCAATACAGCAGCATATCAGTCTACAAAAATCAATACTCACAAATCAGTAGCATTTATATGTACCAACAATAGTCAAGCTGAAAAAACAGTCAAGGACTCTATTCCTTTTACAGTAGTTGCGAAGAAGATGAAATATTTTGGTATTTACCTAACAAAGGATGTGAAAGATCTCTATAAAGAGAACTATGAAACTCTGAGAAAAGAAATTGCTGAAGATGTTAACAAATGGAAAAACATACCATGCTCATGGCTGGGAAGAATCAAAATTGTTAAAATGTCCATACTACCCAAAGCAATATACAATTTTAATGCAATCCCTAGTAAGCACCACTGTCATACTTTAAAGACCTGAAAAGAATAATACTTTGTTTTATATGGAATCAGAAAAAACCTCAATTACTCAAGACATTACTCAGAAATAAAAACAAATTAGGAGGAATCACTTTACCAGGATTCAGACTATACCATAAATCTATAGTGATCAAAATAGCATGGTACTAACACAAAAACAGAGAGGTAGATGTATGGAACAGAATAGAGAACCAAGAGATGAACCCAGCTCCTTATTGCCATTTCATCTTTGATAAGCCTATCAAAAATATTGAGCAGGGGAAAGCCTCTCTATTTAACCAATGGTGCTGAGTGAACTGGCTGGCAACTTGTAGAAGACTGAAAATGGACC
This sequence comes from Arctocebus calabarensis, assembly GCA_963573935.1. Classification (NCBI taxonomy): domain Eukaryota; kingdom Metazoa; phylum Chordata; class Mammalia; order Primates; family Lorisidae; genus Arctocebus; species Arctocebus calabarensis. Next base: position 3,620 of record CAUYON010170115.1, read on the forward strand.
CACACCTTTCACCATTAACAAAAATTGATTCTCACTGGATAAAAGATTTAAACTTAAGACATGAATCTATAAAAATACTAGAAGACAATGTAGGGAAAACACTTGAAATCATCCTGGGAGAATATTTTATGAGGAGGACCCCCCGCTAGGCAATTGAAGCAACACCAGAAATACATTACTAGGACTTAATCAAACTAAAAAGCTTCTTTCTGCACAGTGAAGAACACAGTACGTAAAGCAAGAGGACAGCACTCACAATGGGAGAAGATATTTGCAGGGTATGTCTCTGACAAAGGTTTGATAACCAGAATCCACAGAGAAGTCAAACATATTAGAAAAAGTGATCCCAACTCACTGTGGGCAAGAGATTTGAATAGAAACTTCTCTGAAGAAAACAGGCACATGGCCTACAGATACATGAAAAAATGCTCATCATCCTTAATTGTCAGAGAAATGAAAATCAAAACCACTTTGAGATATCATCTAACCCCAGTAAGATTAGCCCACATCACAAAATCCCAAAACTATAGATGTTGATGTGGATGTGAAGAAAAGGGAACACTTCTACACTACTGGTGGCATTGCAAGCTACTATGTTCCTTTTGGAAAGAAGTTTGGAGATCACTTAGGGATCTAAAAATAGATCTGCCATTAGATCCTGCAATTCCTCTGCTAGGTATGTATCCAGAGGGCCAAAAATCACTTTATAACAAAGATATTTACACCAGAATGTTTATTGCAACCCAATTCATAATTGCTAAGTCATGGAAGAAGCCCAAGTACCCATTGACCCACGAATGGATTAATAAATTGTGGTATATGTACACCATGGAATATTATGCACCCTTAAAAAAAATGGAAACTTTACCTCTTTTATGTTTACATGGATGGATCTGGAACATATTCTTCTCAGTAAAATATCTCAAGAATGTAAGAAAAAGTATCCAGTGTACTCAGTTCTACTATGAAACCAATATATAAGCAAACACACTTTCATATGAAAGCTATAACCCAACTACAGCCCAAGATGAAGATGAAAGAGGAGGGGAAGGGGTGGGAATGGGGAAAGATGTGTGGAGGGAAAATAATTGGTTGGACCGCACCTCTGGTGCATTTTACAAGAGTACATGTCAAATCTACTAAGTTTAGAGTATAAATGCCTAAACAAAACAATTAAGAAAGTGCGGTAAAGGCTATGTTAACCAGTTTGATGAAAGTATTTCAAATTGTATATAGAACCAGCACATTATACCCCATAAATGCATTAATGTACACAGCTACGATTTAATAAAAGAAAGAAAGAAAGAAATAGACTGGAATAGAAGTATTTGCAAATAGTGCTAGTTACACCCAGAAACTAGAGCTTCCAAGTCTAAAAATAGTATTGAGACAGGTCAGAAGCAATGTCTCATTTCTTTAACAATTACATTTTTAAAACTCTCTTTCATTAGAGAAGAGATATTTAAATAACTAACAATTGAGGTAGGAGAGGGTTAACATAAAAAGATTCTTCCAAGAGTGTTGCAAGTCTATTAAAATGAATATATAAAAACCTTCTGACCTGCTTTAAGTACATAGAATCTACTGTGTAGGAGAGAAACAGAAAACACTGTATTAGAACACACAAGACCAAGGTTCTAATTATGACTGCCATTTGGCCGTGTGACTTTGAAAACTCAGTCAGTTCATATTGTTAAAGTTCTGCCAATTGGGGATATTGATAATATTAATATTAAGTAATATATATTAAAGATAATATCAATAATATATATTAAAGATATTAATATTTTAAAATGTTAATATTTAGATATTTAATACTTAAGATATTAATATTATATATAAAAGATAATAATAAATATTAAGATAATATTAAATATTAATATTTTGTCACATATGAAGTTCCTACTATTTGGAAAGCACTTAAATATGTAAAAGTTGGACAATTAAGTTTGTGAACTCCTCCTAGGAAAAAGTGCTACATGCCTAATTGCTGAATATCACTATGGTCACCTTCAGGGTACTCCCGTTTGGAAACTATGTGCCAACACCAGTACCTCGTCCACCCTTCAAAGCAATTTTAGAACTCTTTTTCTTGAATGGCCATTAGAACTATTGTTGTACGAGGTCTGACAATTAGGTTTGTGAAATCATAGAAAAAGTGCTGCATACTTCATTGCTGACTGTCACTATGGTCATACTTCATTGCTGACTGTCACTATGGTCACCTTCAAAGTACTCCCCTAGGCCATAGTGATAATTAGCAATTAACTATGTGTAGCACTCTTTTTGTCGGATGAGGATGTGTACTTAATTGTCCAAACTCATAAATATGTAATTTTAATCTTTGAAATCTTTTGAAACCAGGATTATTATTGTTATTTTTCAAATGTGAAAACTTAACTTGCTCGACACTCAAACAGCTAGAAAATGCTAAAGCCAAAACTTCTGAATGTTACAGAATTATGGTAAGGACTGCATTCAGTAATACATGTATAAATATTATGCTATGTTGTTTATTTATAACCCCTTAGTATGAACTCAATAAATGTTAGTATTACCTTCTGGCCACTCCACCTCCTATAAGGTCCACTATCAAAGGCTTAGAACTTGAATATAGAGGAGCTGGTCTTCAGCACTGTCAATATCGGTATTTCAAGTTAACCAAGTTTTTGTTGGCTGATCTGGAAACTGAGCCACCTCTTATGCTGTCATTTCTCTGTGAAAGTTCTAAATTATAGGCACTACAAGTTAATTTTTGGAACATAGCATGTGCACAAATGATTTATTTATAGTTACCCTTTCACTAAACAAATTTTATACAGGGGTGTAAGAATACCAATGCCAATATTTGTATAAGAAATACAAATGTACAGTGTGTATAAGAATACAAATGCCAACATATTTAAGAAGCAATTTCTTTTTAAGATGATACCTCAACCTCATGTTTTATCTCTACACTTTCTCTTCTCAAAATGACTTTTGAAATGCAGAAATTTCTGTCAAGTAATGGAGTAATTATGTGTGTTTGAGAATTCTTCTGGTTGTATTACTTCTGTTTTTTAAAAAGTAAAAGAAGGCCAGTTGTGATGACACATTCCTGTAATCCTAGCACTCTGGGAGGCTGAGGCAGGTGGATTACTTATACTCAGGAGTTCAAGACCAGCCTGATCAAGAGCCAGATCCCATCTCTACTTAAAATAGAAAAACATAGCCTGGTGTGCAGGTGTCTGTAGTTCCAGCTACTTGGGAGGTGGAGGCAAGAGGATTACTCAAGCCCCAGAGTTTGAGATTGATGTGACTTATGATGATGCCATGGTGCTCTACCTAGTGAGACTGCCTCAAAAAAAAAAAAAGAACTAAAGAAGGAAAATAAGTGAAAAATAACTGTCCTAGTTGAATTAAATTAATTAAGTTAATCTTTGCAAGTTATGACTTTGGAAATAAGACACTTTTTTTTTTTTTTTTTTGGCCAGGGCTGAGTTTGAACCCACCACCTCTGGTACATGGGGCTGGCGCCCTACCCCTTTGAGCCACAGTGCCGCTCTGGAAATAAGACACTTTTTATTTTTTTTCCTTTAAGTTTTACTTCTCACTTTCCAAATAACCTTTTAAGTTTGATTTTGGTAAGATGAGTTGTCGAAAAAAATTGTTTGGACTTAAGCTATAATCTTTTGAGTAATAAGGATTTCTAGGCTCTGCTGCCTCAAAGTTCCACATTCCAGGCCACTGAGGCACCCAGTTATTGCCAACATTGAACACAGATGCAGAATTTGCATGGAGATTATACAACTGCACCAACTTGGAAACAGTCACCATACCCTTCCCAATCAGCACACTAAAACCCAACTGCAGATGAAAGTTTTTTTTCTATGGAGGTTACTCTAGGAAGTTAGGATGAGGTGATTGTTCCACCAGATGACATGGACATAATGAAAAAACAAGGAAATATGACACCACCATAGAAATATAACCCCCTAGTAACAGACCCTAATGAAAAAGAAATAAATAAATTCCCTGAAGAGAATTCAAAAGAATGACTTGAAGGAAACTTAATGAGATATAAGCAAATACATAAACAGTGCTCATACTAGCACTTGGGGGGGAGGTGAGGTGGGAGGATCATTTGAACACAGGAGTTCAAGATCATCCTGAGCAAGACTGAAACCATGTCTCTACTAAAAATAGAAAAATTAGTCAGGTATTGTGGTGGGTATCTGTAGTCCCAGCTACTCAGAAGGCTGAAACAGGAAGATTGCTTGAACCTAGGAATTTGAGGTTGCTACCAGCTAAGCTGACACCATGGCACTGTAACCTGAACAATGATGTGAGACTTTGTCCAAAAAAAAAAAAATAATAATAATAAAGGAAAAGAAAGAAAATATAGCTATATAATTCAGTCTAATCAGAAAAACAATTCATGTGAATGAGAAATTCAAGAAAGAGACAGAAATCATAAAAAAGAACCAATCAAAAATCCTACAGCTGAAGAATTCAGTGAATGAAATTTAAAAATACAACAGAGTGCCTTAACAGCAGATTTGATCAAGGAGAAGTAACCCCTGAACCTAAAAATAAGTCATTTAAAATTACCCAGTTGGAGCAAAAAGGAAAACTTGAAAATAGTGAAGAAGGCCTATAGGACTTACGAGACACTATTAAGTGAACAAATCTTCATATTGTGAGTTCCAGAAGAAGGGAAGGGAAAATGTATAGAATATAATGGCAGAAAATTTTCCTAGTTTGGGAAGCATTATGGACATCCAGTTTCAAAAAGCTCAAAAGTGATCAAATCGATTCAACCTCAAAAGGTCCTCTTCAAGGCACATATTAGTCAAATCATTGAAAGTTAAACAGAGAATTTTAAATACAGTAAGAGAAAAGCATCACATCACATATAAGGGAATGTCCATTGGACTAACAGCAGATTTCTCTGCAGAAATCTTACAGGCAAGGAGAGAATGGGATGATATTCAAAGTACTGAAGGGAAAAAAAAAATTGCCTACCAAGAATACTATGCTTTAGAAATAAGGGAGAAATAGTCTTTCCCAGACAAAATTGGGGGAACTAATAATCAGTTTACTAGACTTACAAGAAATGCTCAAGGCAGTTCTCTGTCTATAAGCAAAAAGGTGGTAATGACTGTAATGAAAACACACAAAAGTATAAAACTCACTGGTACAGCAGATATACAAAGGACAAAGCAAAAAGAATTAAACCATATCAGTACAAAAAAAAAAAAAAAAAAAGCCCCACCAAATCATGATGATAAATGTCAGAGAAGAAGGAAAGGAACAAAGAATATAGAAAACAACTAGAAAGCAATTAACAAAATCACAGGAGTAAGTCCCCAACTATCAATAATAGCCTTGAATATAAATGGATTAAATTCTTCACTTAAAAGATGTAGTCTGGTGGCTGAATGGATAAAAACAAATAAACCAAACCAAACCAAACAAAAGAAAAAACCCCAAAACATGGCACTACTACAATAAGATGTCTACAAGAAACTCATTTCACAGCTTGGCACCTGTAGCTCAGTGACTAGGGTGCCAGCTGCATACACTGGAGCTGGCAGGTTCAAACCCAGCCCCAGCCTGCCAAACAACAATGACAACTACAACCAAAAAATAGCCAGGCATTGTGGTGGGCGCCTATAGTCCCAGCTACTTGGGAGGCTGAGGCAAGAGAATCACTTAAGCCCAAGAGTTTGATGTTGCTGTGAGCTGTGACACCACAGCACTCTACCAAGGGTGACATACTGAGAAACTGTCTCAAAAAAAAAAGAAAAAAGAGAAAGAAAAAGTAACTCATTTCACCTGTAAAGAAATATAGGCAAAAGTGAAGGCATGGAAAAAGATATTCTACACTAATGGAAACCAGTTGCAAACAGAAGTAGCTATACTAAATGAGATAAAATAAACTTTAAGTAAAAAACTATAAAAAGAGACATAAAACAGACATGTAAGAGACAGCATAATTTAATGATAAACAGATTAATTCAAAAAGAGATTATAGCAGTTGTAATTATATGTGCAGCCAACACAGGAGCACCCAGAATATAGAGTAAACATTATAGTATAGAGTGCCACAGCACTCTGTCCAGGGTGACAATATGCAATATCATAAAGGGTATATATGACAGACCTACAGCCAATATACTGAATGGTGGAAATGAGAAAGCTTTCCTGGAAATAAGAAGGAACAAGACAAGGATGCTCATTTTTATTCAACAAGAGTACTGGAAATCCTAGCCAGAGTAATTAGGAAAGGAAAGAAAGGACACCCAAATTGAGAAAGAGGAAATCAAATTGTCTCTGTTTGTAGATGACATGACCTTTTTTTTTTTTTTTTTGTAGAGACAGAGTCTCACTTTATCGCCCTGGGTAGAGTGCCGTGGCGTCACACTGCTCACAGCAACCTCCAGCTCTTGGGCTTAAGCGATTCTCTTGCCTCAGCCTCCCTAGTAGCT